>JACEGR010002052.1:0-142046 GCA_014170235.1 Listronotus bonariensis
AGGTAAACTTTGTCAGAATTGTATAGTGAATTAAAGCTTTATGTTAAGATATATGTATATATATATATAATATACAATATAATTATAGAATCTACTTTAAATAAGTCATTGTAAAAAAGAACACATTGCAATTAATTTGGCATGACAATGAAGCCTGGCAACCGTGGGTCCAACAATCAGTGGTCCAACATAAACACAAATTACTTCAATTACATTACGATAAAGGAGTTTTCTCACTTAAATGTTTTCTCCATCTCAATGCCACATTACTTGCTTTTAACTGATTTCTGGAAAATAGTCTGTAAATATTTCAAGGTGTTCTCTAATGCTCCTCAGCTGTGTTTTTAACACATAGATGTTACGTAAATACGAGACATAATTTTCAACGAAATTGTGAAAACTTGGAAAAGATCCAAGATTAACGAGAATAAAAACAGATTTTCCAGTTGATATTACTGTGAAGTGTTAAATACACACGGATAATATGTAATTGCAGTTAAAGTTATCGAATTGAAAATCAATTTTTAATTAATTATTTATATTAATTCAACGAATTACAGTATGGTTGTTTTATTTAAATCTACCTACAGAGTTTGAATTTATAAAAAGAGATAAAACTGGCACGAGGGTTTGTCATATTGGCCTCTTCAAAAAGTTATATTACATTTTTTTTTGTAAAATGTACAGGGGAGCCAATAATTACCCCCTTAAAATTTTCATGGGATTTCCTATGATCCTTCGGCGACGCAGTACCCGGTATACTAGCAAAAATTTAACGTTCATAAATATTTCTACCTACTAAGTTGATAAATCCAGGCATCTAAATAAGTTCGAAAAAAATTTAGAAAATTGTTTAAATATTAGTTAAAATAAACCTTTTTACTATCTACTAAAGTTCATGGGTTGGCTTTGATTACCCTACCTCATACTGGAGTCTTTCTATCAAAATAATTAAGCAAATATCCAAAATAAATAAGGCACATACACTAAAAAGTCTTTATCAACTGGTAAAAATTAAATTTTACACAAAATAAATATAAAGATACTTTAATTTAATAAAAATCACATAAAGATGTAACTTCCCACGACAAAGTTTCAGGTAAAACTAAACATTCGAATGTACATATATAAAAATGATACAAGTGATGTCGCCAAATGACCGTGAGACTACCATAATAATTACTTATTATTTGAACTCGGGCAGATGGGCTAAAAATACGTATTTGCAGGACCGGCATAAACATAGAAAAATACCATAATTACTTTTTCTAGATTTAGAAATGAAAATAATATAAAATACACTCTCTGATTTTTCAAGATTAATATCAAACGCGTGTTGAAATCATACTTAACAACCAGAAGTAACCAAAAATATTTGTTTTGATACCGTTTGAGACGCCACTAAACTTAATGAATTTAGTTAGGTTAGAGACAAATTAATCACCTAATACTAACAATAAATCTGCCAAATTTTATCAAAAAACCCCTTGTATATCTAAAGATGTTTTTTCTTTTTGTTACTATTTCCCCGCATCTAATTAGAAATGACAGATATAGTCATCCTGGACTATTTATATTACCTAATTTTGTTCTGCCTTAACAAGCACCACAAACAAACAAGCCAGGGAGCAACTTTATTAAGGTTTCTTTTAATAAGCTTAGGGAACTAAACTCTAATAAGACATTAGTTCCAAGAAACTCCAAGAAGCTAACAAAAACATCATGTCTTACACCTATAAAACCCATATAACATCCATAACTCTTTTTTAATTGGTAAACCAGACACACATTCTCCCCAGATTGTTAAATTATTACTTTTATAAATCATCTAAAGGCGATAACAAAAATATAAATATAAAGGACCGAGGAAATACTAAACCCGTAGCTGGTTCATTAAAACTCATATTTGTCAATATTAACTCCTGCGATGAACCCAACTTCTTGGTAATTATCAATTCAGTATTCATACGCACGCTTCCACCATTCTTCTTTTCTTTTCTAACGCCTAACTTAACAGTTGAATGAATTTTTATCGATGGGTTTCACAATATACACATCTCCATAACTGTAAAGGCCCATAAAATTGTCCACAAAGATTATGCTAATAGAAAACACTCGTTTGCGCCTTGGCCACTCGAATAAATATCGACAAAAGAAAAATAAACATCAAAAAATCAGGCCCTGTATGGTTACGAACATAAATCCAACCTGCCTACACGCTGGGTTCTTAAAACCACTTTTAGAACCACGCATATGACAATTATTTGACCATTTACAGTTAAACAAATGTCAAAAATATGTACTCGGTACCATCGGACGGCCGCAAAAGAACTGCATTACTGCTGTAAACAATGGACGGTCGCGTGCCGTAAAAACCATGGTAACAAGACCTCATTTATGGTCAAATCTGAGAGGTTTTTCGACCATATGGGTTCCTAGCCTATGGCGGTGCATAATAATATGATTTATTTTTGGTGCGGAGTTATGAAGATGAGCTTGCACGTCCTGCCGGTGAAGCTAAGAGCTTTTCAGAATATGTTAATTTCTTGCGTGGAAGAGGTACGAGGTACTGTTAAACGCGGTTTAATTGAAATTTTAATGTACACCTATAATATGTACTAATTATTTAATTGGATACTCTGCAAATGTATTCAAAACAAACACGCCATTTATACAGTGTGTCCACCGATAGACTTAACTATAGTTTTAACTTAATTTAGTTTATTTTTAATATTTCGAAAAAAGTTTTTTTTTTTAATTTTCCTTTATTTGAGAAGCTAAAAGCTATAATAAAAATTGCGCTACGATATACAGGGTGGTTTAAAATCGCGAAAATATTACATTAGAAATTAAAAAAAAAAAAGTGGAAAAATATATTTTTGAAACTTCTTATACCATATAACTCTAGAATGTAAAGTCAATACCTTCACCTACTAGAAAAGACGGTAATTTAAAAAATACCCTTATACCTGGTTTGGATGGCCGTTGCCGCTGAAAGTAATAAAGTAAGACGTACTTAATGTGGTATTTTCTTAAAACTCTTTTAAAGATCTTTTAACGGTGATAAAATATACAGGGTGCCTCATAAAAAAAATATTTTTGTGCTACCCTGTATATTATCACCAGTATTACCATTTAAAAGATCTTTAACAGAGCTTTAAGAAGATAGCACATTAAGTATATTTACCTTTATTAGTTTCGGAAATATGTAAATCCAAATCAGGTGTTTGACTAATTTTTAAAATACTGCCATTTTGTAGTAGGTGAATGCATTGACTTTACATTTTAAAGGTATAAAGTACTCGTCAGGAGCTTTAATATGATGTGCCATCTTTCCCTTTAATTTTCTTCCCAATATGGTGCCCAGCCGCCATCTTGAAATTGTCATCTGTCAGTTTTAATTTAAAATATAAGGGATATTTTTCTAATTCTTCTGTCTTACAGCTGCTAACAAGCTTGTCTAACAGCTGACGTCATTATAATGTAAATCGAAAAAATAAAAGCGATTACCGCCAATGACAAATTACATAAAAAATAATAATATAACCTAAAAAATGGCAACTACAGTTTTAAAACGAAAATGTGCAATATCTTTAATGGCCGGTAAATTAATCCTTCACATGGTTTCCCACACATACTATTATTATTGTTATTAGTATACATTTAGTCAATTTTGTTTGACTTTTAACCTGAAATTCGGCTATATTTTCCCCTCCTTATTTTTTCATCCTGTTAGACAGTGGTTAGACATCTCCCGACGCCGCTAACAACCGCTGTGAGCTGCTGTAAGACTGAAGTCATTGATTTGCCAAAAAATGAAAGTGCTTACAGCTGCTGTAAGCAGCTAACAAAGAAAATATCCCTATAGTACTTAAGGTGCTCGCCCACTTAGACGACGCGTCGCGACGTGTCAAAATTACTCCGGACAAGTATGGATGGTGGAGGGGAGGATAACCATCTTTTATGGCGGACAAGTTGAAAAAGTGGCCATCGGAATGTAGCAAATTGGGATGGCGCCACAGTAGCCAGTGGAGGGATTTTGGTATTTCTTTCCTTTTTTATTTTGTATCTATCTGTCCTTTTTCATTTTGTAAATTCATGCTCATTGGTTAAAAAATCTCCTCTGGCTACTGTGGCGCCACCTTAAGTTGCTCTTTTCGACGGACACTTTTTAAAACATTCAGATGGTTATCCTCCCCTCCACCATCCATACGGACAAGTTTACATGTATTTAAATGGAACCCCGCCAATATAGACGCGCCGCTTATATTGGCGGGGTTCCATTTAATATTTAATTACATGTAAAGCAACTCGGCGAATTTTTCTTGACGCTACGCTTCGTCTAAATGGTCGAGCACCTTTATACATCAATTTTACTTACTAAAGTATAACTTTTTAAAATCAATCCGTTCAAAAAATAAAGGAAGGAGAGGGAGGGCATCAAAGAAATGCACTGTATGTTGAAACATTGTCTGGTTTTATTTGCATCTATCTCTTTGAAAACATTTCTTTTGCTTAGTACCACTTTATAAATACGTACTAAAGCCTACAACAAACCATATTATTCCGTTTATGTAATCAGATACGGCCATAAATTCCTCTCATATGGCCATACAGACAGAACAGAAACGCTTGTTTAATAATTCTTTCTCCCTTTAAATACGTCAACCTGTTATATCTAATTATTTTATTCATCCATTTTATACCCATCATAAAATAAAGAGATGTTTAGTTACTTTACCACCTGCGTAGGTATTATGCGTATGGCGCCAGAACAAGAAAAAAACATTCTTTCACGACCGTTAAAAACAATGCTGGTTTTATTTCTTAACATGAAGTTAAAGTACTCGATTCTAGTACACTACATAAAGTGTTAAAAAAGTAACTTTTTTAACACTTTAAAGCTTTTTGCACACTTTGAATTACTGTGTTTTGTTTTAATGCCTACTACAAGAAACTTAAATATCAATTTATGCAATGTAACAGTAAGCGCGACATCAACTAAACCAAACGGTCAAGTTACCTTTGATTTCGTCATTATTTCTTTTAGTTCATGTGTCACTAGTTTTAAAATTTGACAGTTTGCAAATAAATGTAATATAATTTATTGAAAATTATAAGTAATAATGAATCTGGATGACTAAGAAATTTAAAAGGAATTTATACTGTTTTAGTATTATTTTTACAAAAGGTAAGTACATACAATTTTCTAAAATTAAATAATAAATGCATAGTTATGAAAAGGATGATGGTCTTTTAAAAAAAAAAGGCCATGATTTTTTGTTGCAATATAATGGCTGTGCTGCAAAAATTAAAATTAATAAGTTTAGATAAATAAAACATGTATAATGGTATTTTGAGAATTTTTTTAAGGTCGTGGAAAAAATATAGTATGTACCACATGCATATAGTGTCCTTTTTTACTCATGTGATTGCCGCACTCGCCTAACTGCTCGTGCTGTCGAACTTCCCATTCGTAAAAAAATATCACTTTAGGATTTACATAAATTACTATTTTGAAAAACTATCAACAAATATAAGCATTCAAACAAAATTTCTGTAGTTTTAACCGCGGTAATAATTTTTTTATGACAGAACTTGATGACAACTTTGACGTATAATACATGAAATAAACGTCAGCAGTACCGGCCTAAACTCTTGCTTGTACGGTACAGGGTTAAAAACGAAACAAAGCTAATTTTGGGCATTTCAGGTCATTTAAGGAAAAACGCTATTTTTAATTTTAGGAAAAACATTTTTTTTTCCACTTTTACTCCATAAACTGCAAACCTCTAGCACATATCGCAAATTTTAAATAGATAGAGGGATCAAGCGATTATCTTATTTTGAAGGTCTCTCGACTTTGATTACAACTGCCAAGTTTGAAGTCTCTGCTATTATTTCCGGTAATATGACAGATGTCAAAATTTTGCTTTTTATTTTTCTAATGTATAATAATAAATTACCGGTAAGAGCAAGCTACTTTAAACTACGGAAATAATATGATAAGGGTTAAACGAACTTCAAAATGACATATCAATTAATCTTTCTGGAGATGGTGTGATTTACCCTTTAATTTAGGGTCCGATTTGCATGGCTCAAATTTTAAGCCAAATTAACTGGTGAAAACCACAGTCGATCTATACAGAGTCGCGACATTCGGCCATATTGCTTTGACGTGTTATGACGTCACATCTCCCATTTTTCGGCCATGTTGTTCAGTGCCGGAGATATACAGTTTATTGCATTAGTAAAACAACCGTTTACACAACAGTTTTTAATTATTATTAAGTTGAAAATTCTTTTACTTTAAATAAAAAACATTTGGAATTACATCTTTCAACAAATATCACTTCCAAAACAATGCAAAATGAAATGCGCAAATTCTAGACGCCACTGGATGGATCATCAGCTTTGATTTTACCCAGTCTTGCCAACTTTTCTCCATGGAGTGCCCTTCCTTGCGGCCCCCACCTCGAACCGCCTAAAAGTTGAGGATGTGTCGCAACCTTATAAATATAAACTAACCTTAACACATGTAATTCATTATTAAACTCCGTATTTATTTTTGGAATAACATAAACCATAAATTTAAAAATCATCCCTATATTTTGAACACTTCCTAGTTTCAAAACAATATTAATAGTGGAAACCATAATGCAGTTGTTTTCAGTTTATCTCTGTAGATTTACAAAAGGAAGGCGTTTCGAATCCGCCTGATAATATCTTTCTACCTGTTTCAAAAAGCGATAAATCTCACAAAGATTGACTTTACCACCTTCTTTAACAAAATAATTTATGTCCACTTAAGAGAACAAAAAGATCCGATAATCGAATGCAACTAACAACGGGGTTCTTAAAAGGCACATCGTTTAGAAAACCGTAAAAACATTTTTACGAACATTTTCAAGACGGTAGAATAAATAATTCAAAAAAGGCGTAAATTTTTTTAAGAGACATGGGGCATTTTAAGAAATTTAAACTGAAGGCTATAGGGGTGAACAAAGGTGGATTATAAAATTTTAATAAACACAGGCGAACAAAAAATTGATTGTGCAACCACTATTGGTGACGCGGCGATCGAGAAAAGTATCCGTGCGCATTGTTTATTTTGTGATTAAAAGTAAAATAATTGCAAGCCGGAAAATTTTATCTGTAATAGTTAAATGTATTCCGTTCTCAATCAGGTAAGTGTTAATCTTAAGTAAATTTATTGCAGTTTTAATATGTATAAAAATTTTAGATACAATTCTAACAGGTTTTTAATAATATCACTTTTTCTTTAAAATTTCAGGTTGGGGTTAGTTGAGCTACAGTTGCCCAACTAACCCCACGGTTTTAAGTATAAAATGTTTTATTTTTTTTTTTTTTTTAGGATACGGACTTATAACAGTAAAACACTAGTCTTCTCAAGATTTAAAAGAGGCTGCTACCCGAACTTTATACAAAACAAAGAAAACGAGCTGACCTATCTAACTTATACATTTTCTCTGAAAATATTTCGACCATACCCAAAGGCTGGTCCAAGAAAAGCTGCAATTTTAACAGATACAGAAGGCATTACAAGAAAAGCAAAATAAAACTGCTTAAAAACTTTAAAAAACCAAGATGAATTGATAGATATTAAATCCAATAGTTAAGCTAAGCTAGGTAGGTTGCTGTTTTAATAATAAGATTTGTTGTTTTGTCACTATAAGATTATAAATATAAAAAGCAAATTGTCAAAATGTATTTTTATTGTAAACGTATCTAACATTCAAGCCATGATTTGACTATACTTTCTAACTGCTCCACTAGCCCCATACCCTTGCTCAACTTACCCCACCTATGGGGTACGTTGGGCATACTTGACTATCTACATTAAAATAGATGTAGCTCCTAAATTCGACTTATTAGAAAGAAACTACTATGGACACTATTAATAAGGAATAAATTGCTAATCCATCAGTATGCGTTATAAGCCATTAAGACTTATTTTTGAGGAGCTATAACCGATCAAGTGAAAATTGCTCAACTAGCCCCGCCCTACCCTATTAGATAGCACTGTGTTAAAATTTAAAAAAATTATAATAAAATTTTGTTTTTATGTTTTCCTTACGCTTGTAGAAAAAATACCGTTCCTAACACGTGACGAAAGTGCCCTTTCCGCACTTCACTGCTTATGCAACTGCAGTCGCGTGCGGAAAAGTGGAACTTGCAGCGCTAGTTAGTATATATAGTATTATACTATTTTATTTAACAATACTCTGGGCAATTTATATTAAGAAAAACACCTGAACAAAAAATGTATTAAAGATGGGTCAACATTTATTTCATTCTGAAAGCAATACCGCCAAGTACACAAAAATGATAAAGTAAACAAACCTTTTCGAAGGCACATAGCGCTGGCAGAGCCTGATTTCATATTTTTAGATAAATGGAAGAAAACACTGCTAAAACACATGTCACGTACTTAAAAACATCCTCTTATTTCGCCTCTGTGCTTCCCTAAAACCGGTGGCACGTAGCGTGGAACTCGAAACTCGTCGGGTTAAATATTTTTGCTGCAATAAATCATTGTTCACAAAAGGGTATATTTACTTTATCATTTTTTGTAAACTTTGCGGTATTACTTTAAGAACAAATTAAATGTGGACCCATCTTTACATTGGTGTAAAAATTCAGTAACCCTAGTTACCACAATGAAAAAGGGTATTTTATTGGTTTAACAAGTCAGTAACCATAGTTACTTACTATGTATTTTTCTTCATATCAAGTGCCCAAAGTATAAGTATTGTAATGTTTTTAATCTGTTATATTGGATAATAGTTTTATGCATTATGAATAAAGTAGATATTTGTCTTCCAAAAGTCTGAATTTAAAATGCGATATATCAAAAAGGAAGTAACCTTTTTCAATGAGTACATCTAGATAGCTACAGGTATGCAAATAGAAAATGGCTTCCCTAAAGCTAAATATGATCCAACAATGTGATTTAAGCTAATCATATTGATCATTGTATCTACATGTATCATTTAATATTATAATATTCCATTTCACTTTGAATGACATAACAAAAATTAAATAAATTGCAAAAACGTGATTTTCAGGCGATAAACCGTAGGCTTTTAAAGTGTTCTGGTTAAGTTTTTGGTAGTTTCTTGTTTGGGAACTTCTTGTTTGAGCACATAAAATAAATTTACCTCTTTTGACCCTTTTATTCTGGTCACTTGGACAAAATGCATAATTATGTCTTCTTGTTTGGTACCCTAACCCTCGTGTCACACTAACCCGGATTTGCCGGACAGAGTGACTTAAAAAATTATATAGAGCCTTTAATATTGCCGACTTTCCGGATTCTTAACGTGTGAAAGGTCTCATAAGACTCCATACACTTTATACATATATATTGACAGTATTAGTAAATATGGAACATGTATATATTAACACATTTAGACTCTATTGAATACTAAATGAAACATGTATGCATACACTATCCGCGGTTTATATTGTTGCTGGTTTTTGAGATATTAACATCATCGACATCAAAGGCAACCTACCCCTTCAGTAAGATTTACCCATACTAAAAGTGTGAATGGCATAAAGCACATCATTTGTATTATTACCGCAAACGATGTCCTCTTCACCCTCACACTTCCTGTTGAATTTTCAACAGATACTTAAAATTCAAAACTATGCAGACCCCGCAAAACACAACCGGCGACAGGTTGAAGTGGTTCCGACGACAGACAAGTGGTGTGGTCATGGTGCCTGTTTTTTGCAACCACTTTCGATTTCCGCTTTTATGGAGCGTCTCAAATCAGTATGTGTGAAGGAAAGTAAAACTCGTACGCTGTTTTTAAATCGGCTAATTACAAATGGAAGAATTCACGGATAATAAAAATTTTCGGTATTTAGGTATTTGAAAGCAGTTTTTCAAAAGTGGAGCAAAACGACATTTTTCAAGTGATTTATATTTTTTTAAGTTTGATAAATTATCAAACTATGTTAAAGCCAAATTTGTGTAGCGCGATAGGTGTATGTGTATACACCTCCTTGCATTAATGATGTTAATATGCCACACCTCTTTAGTGGCAAAGCAACTCGCATATCTGATTAGTTAAAACAAAATCTAAAATATTTTGAAAATTTCAGCGACGCCTGACGTGCAATTTCCTTAATTTCTTTGAGTAGGGGGAAGGCATTTAATTTGAAAATGTTAAAGTAAAAGAGAATCCAAAACTTAAAAATAATGTACTTTTTATCACAGTCGACAAACCCCACCGTTTAGCCATCAGTCGATATTTAAACTCTTCATCCATTTCAACCAAATTACCTACCCATTTAAATGGATCAGCGAATCAAGTCGCCTGGCATAGGCGCAATTTGCTTCGGTTTTTAGGGGGCTGGAGTCTTGGTAGTCCCGAAAGATATGAGGCAAGCTTCGAGACTTTTCAAAAAATTTGGGCAAGATAAAGGGATTTATTTGTCATTACTGCCACAAAAATGACCTACAGTTAGGTAAAAGTGGCACTATTGACTTAAAAATCGCTTTCTCTTATCGCTTTTAGGTTTTAGTCACATTTTAGGTTAGTTTCTGGCTTGAATACGGGGAATCTTGGGGGGCTAATTTTGTCTAATTACCTTTTTGGGGCTAAGCCCCCTAGCCCTCCTCAAATTGCGCCTATGTCGCCTGGTCTCACATAATGCAAAAAATTACAACTACTGATATTAATATAAATGTATTAATAAATTTGTTCCTATTCTGCATTCCCATTTGCTAGCTCGTAACAAAATGCATATCACGGTACTCAACATTTGAATATTCCCATTTCATTTCACACCACGGTTTTTTTAACATAAAAAATAAAATGAACTTAACAGTAATAGAATTTTTATTAGTTATCAAATTTCGCATAATTTGAGACCAGGTGACTTGTGTTCCTTATTCCATTTAAATACGTAGGTATTTTGGTTGAAATGAATGGAAGGTTTGATGTCGATTTTTGGCTAAACTGTGGGGTTTATCGACTTTAATAAAGAGTACTTTATTTTTAGATTTTTAAGTGTCTTTAAAATGATGCCCTAGGCTTTTTGATATCTGACAAAATAAAAAGTTATGACGTAAATAAATTTTGTATTTCAGATAAAGTGCCCTATGGCGG
This sequence comes from Listronotus bonariensis, assembly GCA_014170235.1. Taxonomy (NCBI): domain Eukaryota; kingdom Metazoa; phylum Arthropoda; class Insecta; order Coleoptera; family Curculionidae; genus Listronotus; species Listronotus bonariensis. Next base: position 11,145 of record JACEGR010002052.1, read on the forward strand.
TAAAAAATTTACTTTTATCTTAAAATTTTAGAATCTACAGAGTTTAATTCATGTGCCGAATGTCAACTAAACTGGTTAAAAAATTAATGTAATATGGCAAAAAATAAATTAAAATTTTGAACTTTTAACCCCTGTAACTTGGTAACCAGGGAGATTTCGACATATTGTCAAAGGACTTACTAACACAATTTAACATTTCAGAATAAGCCCTTAAAAATTCCTAACGCATTTTCCGAACACCCTGTATACACGCAGTCCTGACAAATGAAGAAGAGCAGAGTTGTAGAGGAGAAGTGCTAATTGATCCAAGTGCAAAAGTTAAGAATTCCCCAAAATCAAAGAAATAAGTAAAGAATTTAATGCTAAACATACGGGTGGCCTCAACTTTAGACCTCGTTTGCAATCGCTAGTGTGAAATTAGCACTGCGATTTTAAAGTGGAATATTGGAGCTGTCACATAGAACGTTTAGAGAAAATAAAAAAAACTTTTTTTTTTAAATATTCAACACACCGTAATTCAAAAACTAAGACGTTTAGGACATATGTTTATATGAAGTTTTTTTTTATTTTCTGTTGTAGAATCGCCCCGTAAAGTTTGTCGGTTGAGTTACTGGACACCCTGTATGTATGTAGGTAATTTGATTGAAATTGATGAAAACTTTGATGTCTATTGATGCCTAAACGGTAAGGTTTATTAACTTTAATAAAGAGTACTTTATTTTTTAAGTTTTTAATTGTCTATAAAATGACGCCCCCAGCTTTGCGATATCTGTCAAAATAAAAAGTTATGATGTAAATTAATTTTAAGTTTTAGGTAAAGTATTTAAAAAAGTACTTTGTCTTAAAATTTTAGAATCTGCAAAACTCGATTTGTGTGCCAAATATCAACTGGCTTGGTTAAAAAATAAATGCAATATGGCAAAAAAACAAAATTGAACTTTGATGGCTTGTAACTCGAAAACGAATGACATTTTGAAAAAAATTATATGAAGCTCTACCCTTATTTTGTCAAGTAGAATCACCCCCTTAAGTTTCGTGATCGATTTTTGAATCACCCTGTATATTTTCGTATCTAGACCAATTTAATTAGCACTTCCACTCTATAGTTGCTTAATTTCGCTAATTCAACGCGGTTACAAAAAAATAATGCCGCGAAGTGTTCACAAAAAGAAAAAATCATATAGTACAAAGAGAATACTTTTGATGATTAATAATTCATCAAAATGCCAGAGCATGCCGCAAATTATATGCATTCTTCTTTCATTAATTGTTGTGTTTGCAACTTGGGCATAAATCGAATCGAGCACTATGTATGTAAACGTTAGCCTTATCTGAAGGTAATTCAATTTTCATACCTTGCCGCGATACCGCCTAACTAATAGAATTTCTTATGGTACGACCAATAAAATTGCAATTTATCGCGACCCAACCACGGTTTTCCATTAGATTCGCTGCTCAAGTGCATTGCATGCCAAACTTGACACGTTTATTTACAGAATATTTTGTTGCGACGTCAAAGAAAATTGAATTTTCTAATTTAAAAAACTGGCTTTAAAGGGTGTTACCTCGAGTAATCTAAAGACACCCCTCAGTGTTGATTACAACCAAAAATGAGCCGATCACCCTATTATTATTTAACTCCACTCATCAGACTTTATTAAAAAAAAAAAATCGTAACTCTCATTTCTTTTAATTCTACGTACTAAATAAAATTTGAAATCCACACAAAATTATTTATAAGTACCAATTTTGCCGCCCCTAAACAACGTCTGCCGCCACCCTAAAAACGCCGCCATAGGCTTCAGCCTACTCAGCCTTTTGGTAAATACGCCACTGCCACTCATATGCATCATGTAATCAATCTAGAAACCTCACAAAGTTTCCACTTTGTGAGGTCAAATTGGGAACTTGAGTATATGGCTAAACAACAGAGATGTGGTTAAGCCAAAGAATACCAATCCATAGAAACCACAAGTGAGATTTCAGCGTACCCTAAAAATTTTAGTACCTACCGCGACCAACAGATGGCGAAAGTAGTACGATGTCGCTTTGCTAATACGATTACCATCAGAAATTGATAGCAGTCGCTGACGAGCAGTCGGCCCGATCAGTTAGAGTGAGGATATACGCAAAATTTAATAAAAATAAAATCCCCCATAAATGGACCCAGTATCCATAAGATTATTAAATTTATTATTTCAGAATAGGATATATCGATGCGTTTTTACAAAACATCGTAAGCGACATTCGCCAATTTTACGGGAAACGATTTTTTCTTCCCATCGCGATATTTTTTAAAGAAAAACCGATATCTGAATGTTTTTATTTTAGATTTCTTCTTAATTTGAATTACGAAACAAACATATTTAATATTTAATGTCAAAATTTTTAGAACCTCCTAAAAAAGCTAAAAATTCTTAACCTATATAAATAATAGTTAATTTTTAATTTTTTTATTTTTATTTAATTTATCTTTAGTTCTCTATTTACTTGCTTTATTTTTTTTTTGGTTTTTGGTACTATTAATTTATTTTTTTGGCGTGTACCCAAATAACTACCATTAATTAAATGAACTGCCGAACCAATATAGACTGATCTGAAATAAAGCCAATGAAAAAAAACGTTTCCCGTAAAATTGACGAATGTTGCTTACGATGTTTTGTCAAAAACCCATCGATATATCCTATTCTGAAATCATAAATTTAATAATCTTATGGATACTGGCTCCATTTATCGGGAATTTTATTTTTATTAAATTTTGCGTATATCCTCACTCTAACAGATCGGGCCGACTGCTCGTCAGCGACTGCTATCAATTTCTGATGGTAATCGTATTAGCAAAGCGACATCGTACTACTTTCGCCATCTGTTGGTGCCGGTAGGTACTAAAAATTTTAGGGTACGCTGAAATCTCACTTGTGGGGTTCCATGGATTGGTATTCTTTGGTTAAGCTATTAAAAAAATCAAAAGAAAAAAGTCACCAGCAAAATTCCATCTTATCTATGCCCATCTGCCTAAATAAATTAAGACTAGTTTTGGAAGGATTAGATTTTAAAAACAACACAACTTTCCGCCAACCTCGGACAACTCAAACTTTTTTCTAAACCTTCCAATAGTAAAAAAAAACATCCTCTTATTTCGTCTCTGTCCTGTCATAAAACCTTTGGCGTGCGGCGTACTCTTCGGGTTGAATATTTTTTGCTGCAATAAATCATTGTTCACAAAAGGGTTTGTTAACCTTATCATTTTTTGTGTTCTTTGCGGCATCCCTTTCAGAATGAATTAAATCTGGTTCCAACAATACTAGGTATTGCACAAGACCTAATAAAAACATAGAAATTTGTTGGTCAGTGTTAATCTTAAGTTAAGGTGTATAAAAAGACGTCTTCAACGATGAACCTAATGTGTATTTTTATTGCACCATTTAATTTTTTATGTAAATTAGGTACTTAAAACCAGATCCGCCTCCCTCTCCCCGATATGAACGGTTTCACAACACCTAGCACCTCCGCCTTGCCCCTTTCTCAATAAAAAACCGTTTCTTTTCCGATCTTGTTGCACAAATAGCAATATTTTGTTACACCTTCCTTATCTCTTTTATATAAAATGTCCACCCAGATATAATGTGCATGTATCCGAGCAGGTAGGTATTACAAAATATTTTATGCTTTAATCTTATTAGTTATGATCGAGTATGTAAGAGGCGGCGACTTTTTGCATTTCACGGAATTAATAGCTAGCTCAGTGTGGCAAATTAAAAGCTAATATTAGCTTGCTGGCCCACGTATTGCGGCTAAATCACAAGAGTTACGTTTGCGTTATACGGGGTGATTTACTATGCTGGGTAACAGACAACCGCCCACGATACGGATTAATGGATGCTAAAATATAGTATTTCTGGCATTCGTAACGGGGCTCGATGGGGCAAATAAACATGTCTAAATAAAATTTGTTAAAAAAATTGTTGTTATTACATGGAGGCTTGGAAAAAACCTATGCACTAAATGTCTAAACTTTTTTGAGACACAGAGTGGTAAACTTTAAAAAAATATATTTTCTATACAGTGTGATCCATTAAATGTGCAACAAATAAAAAAATATTTTATTAGAAATTTGTCAGAAAATTTTATTTTTCATTAAAATTGGTGCATGGTCTTTAACTGTTTTAGCAGTGTGTGGTTACTACTTACTATTCTTCTGACTTAATGTTTTTTAAATTCAATTACAACTTACCACCAACGTATTAATATATATATATATATATATATATATATATATATATATATATATATATATATATATATATATATTGATTAAAATAGTTTAAGTTAACTTTAAGGAGTTAAATAACAACAATAACAGGATTTCAACAGATACCTTAATCAAATAATAAATATTAAAATAAAATAGTGTAAAATAAATTAGGAATATTAAGATAAAAAACTACTAACATGTTAGTCGTCAGGGCGACCAAATAGATTGGAAACCAATTTTTTCTAATATTTTTATTTCGGGAACCAATTTACATGTGCCCGAATACAGGGGCGGTCATATCGGTCCTCACCTCTTTTTATTGTTTGATTCATCTAAAGCCCTCACTTTTCAATTCCACTCATTACCCTAACCCCTCGGGCCAGCCCTGGGGGGCATATCAGCTTTCAATGTCCAAAATGCCCATATTATATATATATATATATATATATATATATATATATATATATATATATATATATATATATATATATATATATATATACTATATATATATATATATATATATATATATATATATATATATATATATATATATATATATATATTACAAGTGAAAGCAATGCAAAAATTTTATAACTAATTTATAAATTAAAAATTTTCTAGGAAATTTAGTAGTAAGTTGTAATTTTTCCGGTGCTGCAAACCGAATTTTAATTTAAATCATTCAGTCGATAAGCGATTTTAATTTGGCGCGGTCCAAACCCAAGAACCAAGGTTCCTTATCTAACACATATTTGGATTTTGTACAAAACCTGGCTCTTATTTAGATTTTTATTCTATCGGCGAAGCTCACAGCCAAGCATAATTTTAGAATTGAGCTTGGCTTACCTTTTTACATTTATGTTTTTGGCGGGATTGTTAATAGATAAAAGATATTTAATATTTGTTCTCTACGCCAATGGACTTTCAGAGGTTTTGTAAATGAGAAAGTTTTCCACGTTTTGCACACTTAATGGTCCACACTGTATGTCTGGGATACCACTCTAAATATTTTATTAAATCTTGTACACTGACACCCAGTGCCGTATTAACCACTAGGCTGACTAGGCTACAGCCTAGGGCGCCATGAAAAATAGGCGCCAGACGGGAGTTTTAAAAAAGTTTTGGTCAGGTGGGGATTTCTTTGTGAATAAGGTGCTTTGGAATGAAATAGGCGCGCGAAAAGGAGGAAATGATCTTTTGTTTTTTTGCCGTTCAAAATTTTTTTGGTGGAAAATAGGCGCTCCGGGAATTCTTGCCTAGGGCGCCTTAAACAGTTAATACGGCCCTGCTGACACCATTCTCCAAGAGGCATTTATTAAAGCACTTATTTTTTCAAGCAATTTAAAAAACTGGCTTTTATAAAATATGAGTTTCCAATCAGCCACCCACCCAATAAATGTCATTTGATTTGAATGTGACTGAACTAACCAAACCAAAGGAAACCAAAAGTAACCAAAACTAAGAGAAACTAAACAAAACTACCCGGAAATAATCAGAATTAACCAGCTACTGTATAAATAAGGTACCATTATTTAAATCCACACAATCAAGCAGCAGCAATTGCCTTATTTATTTTCATATTATTTATTCTTAAAGTCGACTGCGAGGGTTTTACAAAAAAAACACACCTGGAAATATTTCACATTTTTTTAATAAAAGGAAAGCCACAAATATGGCTCTCTTCAGTCCTCGTTGATTGACCCCGTACATTTTTTGTAAAATAACGTGGAAAAAAATAATACATTACTTTAATACCAAAAACTTTCCTTAAAACAAACAAACCACAACAAACATAATCACATTTATTATTTAAAACCTCATTAGAACATTGGTAATAACATAGTTCCATATCGGAACACACTAAAACTTTAAAATCATCATTTAAATTCCATGATTTTGTAATGAATATGCTCATTTCCCTTCTGTTCATTTTGTTTAATAATAGAAGTGGTGCCCCAAATTCTCACTAAAACTGTTTGTCAAGCGAAGTTTATTTTATAGATACACAAAATGCGAAAAATCTAAATATTATGATAAAGATCTTGAAAGCAATTTACGCAAATCGACCGATAAATTTTATTACAATACAAACAGTCGTAATTTTTATTAAGTACCTGTGCGGAATTGGTATATAAACCTAATGTTTATTCGGGTAAGGGCGGTCATAGGAGAGGGGCCACATCCTTTGTATTTCATACATATCTAATGGTTAATATGGGCATTTTGGACATTGAAAGTTGATATGACCCCCCCAAGGCTGGCCCGAGAGGTTAGGGTAATGAGTGGAATTGAAAAGTGAGGGCTTTTAGATGAATCAAACAATAAAAGAGGTGAGGACCGATATGACCGCCCCTGTATTCGGGCACATGTAAATTGGTTCCCGAAATAAAAATATTAGGAAAATTGGTTTCCAATCTATTTGGTCGCCCTGACGACTAATATGATGTTGGTAGTTTTTCATCTTAATATTCCTAATTTATTTTACACTATTTTATTTTAATATTTATTATTTGATTAAGGGATCTGTTTAAATCCTGTTATTGTTGTTATTTTTAACTCCTTAAAGTTAACTTAAACTATTTTAATCAATAGTTAAATACGTCACCAATCCAGGAAAATTAAAATTTTAACAAAACTGTCTGTAGTTTTTTGTAAATAATTTTTAAAGTTGATTAAAATTTATTTCACAATCTTGCGAGTTCAATCAACTTTACAATGTTGCCAGTGCTTATGTGAAAAGCGCCACGTTAAATAAATAGGCCAACAAAGGAAACAGCAATAGAAAAGGTATGTCGTAGCTTGTTTCTTTTGTGACGCAGGCGCACTCCAACTACGTCATCGAAGTATGCATTTTAAATAATTTCGCGGAATTTCCACAAAAATGCAAATTTTGGCATTATTACCAAAAATCTTGCAATTTCAAAGAAAATTTGAAAGAAAGGAATAAAATCCAATCTATCTACACCGAAAATTTGCGATTTTTTATAGGTACTTCAATGGCTACTGCTCTGAAGAGTTGTCCAGTATAGTTCCTCCACTCACGATTCCCAACAGAGAAACTCGTAGTGCCGCGCGTATGCATCCCTATACGGCCCAACTGGACAGGACACGAACTTCTCACTTTCTTCGTTCTTTTATCCCTAGAGTTTTTAGAAGGTGGAACCTGCTGCCCGCGGAGGTCTTTCCTTCCCACCCAAATCTTCAAGTATTTAAGTCCCGTGTCAATAAACTCCCTCTTATCTCACTTAAGATACCCACGGTACGTTAGTAGTTAGGCTTTTAGCCTTCGTGGTTTGTCCAAAGATAAAACAAAAACATTGCTAGGGGCCTTTTGCAAGCTAAACTCAGTGGTGAAAACCGTAACTGGGTTTTTTAATCTCTTGTGTTGTTTTTAGTCCTAAATAATTTTTTAGTTTATCGAGGTTTTTTAATCCTGTAAAAACAATTTCATATTTTTATTGGGGAAACCTGGTAACTAAAAAAGATGACTGTTTGGTGTTTTAAAGACCACTTAGCCGAAAAGTTGATTGTTTATGATATACAGGGTGACGCTTTCCTTTTATTTTAGTATAAATATTTGAGACTTCTTAGCAAAAACCCTATTTATCAATAACTATCGTGGATTTTGCAAAAAGTAAAAAAAACGTTATTTGTTTAAATAATACTTGGGTTATAAAATTGTTTAATCAGTTTTTTTGATAAAATGACACATTTTACCATAACAGTAATGTTTTCTTTGCTTTCAGTTAAAAAAAAATATTTATTTTTTTAATTTGATGAATGGATGTATGGGGTTTCTGCAAAATCGTTTAATTAATTTTTTCGAACAGAATAAAATTTATATATTACCAAAATTGTCTGAAGAAACACCTCTAATTTAAATTTTGTGCAAATATTATTCATTCTTTATCAGTGATGCCACTACTGTTATCATCTTCATACAAATCAACAGTCTGCTCTTTTTTTAAACAAATCTGAGGTTTTTGCCAAGAGCTCATCTTTTTTATTATTATTAGATTTTTTCTACAAAATTCGGTATGGGGAGTTTTTTTATGGTGGGAAATCAAAATCTGCTCACCTTTCCGTTGCCAAATACAGAGAAAGCCACGCTGCTTTGCTTATGTTCAAAGAGCTATAATTTTTTTCCTCCGCAGACTTATAGGTACATATATAAAGTGTATTAGATCATAATAATTTCGCTCAAGGCGTAAATGGTCATTTTGTGCAGACCTTTTAAAGACGCCTTGTATTTTTACACAAGGTGCATATTTATATCGATACAAATAGGTACATTACCGTGAGGCATGATCCTTTTACTTTAATATTTATACACCGGATGGTTTATATAAATGGGCACGTTTCTGACCTACTATTTCCATATCGGGCAGCCAAAACATTCTTTTTCCTATTCTTTTTATGGTATTGTTGTACGAAACACGACGAATATTTGTAGAAAATAGGTTAAGTCACATAACAAAATCAAATATTTTTCTGTCATAGAAACAATGCAGAGATAGATACATTTTTTTACAGGCAGACAGATATGAAAGCTATTATTGTATCAGGTTAAGCGCCTCTATCGGATACTTCTTGAACCGTTGTGACATTTGTTTGTCATATTTTGATTGAAAGATGCAGTTAGTATCTTATTTTTTAAATATTTTTTTATGATTTATCAAAAATACAATTGTTAATTTAAAGTTTTTTTTCTTTAAAATTATGTTTACAAATATTATCCTTTAAAACAAACAATTTCTAATTGTAATTTATGGAAATATGCACATTTTTCGGCGTGAAAGCAATAAATGTCAATTAGTTAATTAAAACATAATTAGGTGCCGATCAATAACAGGACGCGTATCGTTTTAAGGAAACAACCTCATTTGGAATGATAACTTTATTATATTTTAACGAAGTAATTAGAGCTTATGTAGCCGGATATCATAAAGGTACAAAAAAAATCCAAAACAAATCGCAAAATATGTTTTTAAACAAACTTGTCAAAAAATACAATGCTTAAACACTTAAGCTGGACGAGACAGCTTACAGAAAACCTAAAGGACTCCGTTCAATTCTAATAAAAAGTCTCTTTTGGATTATTTTTCTAAAAATTTAATGATTATTTGATGTAGATTGAAGATCCTGACACTAGCGTACCGAGAGGGGATGATGCTTTTGGTACCAAAATAAAAAAGGGGGCACAATGTTGGCATATATCATGTTATGGTGGAAGGGGGTCCCTCGTTGTCAACATTTTTCCAAGTATCAAAAAATAAAAAAGAAGGGTTCCGATCCTAATTAAGTATAATATTATGTTGTAAGGAGGGGCTCATTTTGGAGATGAGGGACCTATTTTTGTTTGTAAAATTTGTTCAAAAGAAAAGTTGATTTACTAAAAAGGGGCCCCACCTACGCCACTAGATCCTGAATTTTTGAACAAATGTGTTGGACAATATTTTTACTATGCGATCAGATTTTATATTATCTACTGAAGCTTATAAGGCAATATGTTATGTTATTCACTTTCGAAGGCGTATACAGCTCATAACCATTGGTTCTAGACCATTTTTATACATTACATTTTTACTATTACTTTTAGTTGGCCTATTGGAAAATAACGAAATTTAGTGTGTGAGCTTATCTTATCAATGTCTTCAAAATAGTCTATCTAATACAATTTTGTTGTAAAATCACCACCCGTTATAGAAGTAACCAAAACTGCCTATTACAATAAATATTGTGTTGAGCTATTAAATAATTTAAAAGGTTTTTTAAACTTTAAAATGTATTTTAATACTTAAAAATACCTAAACACCATGTGACAGATTTGTTTTTTACCTGTTTTTAGTCTAAAAAAGTATTTAGTATTAAGAATGTTAATGGTAGGTAGTTAAAAGTATTTTAACTTCACCTAGCTCTAAACATACATGTTTATCGGGCACGTATGTTCACCATTTTTAAAAATAGAAACAGCTAAAGCCAGGAACGAAATCGGTCCTTGCGGATACTTTGTCTCGCAGCTGTCACGAGTTTCCGTAATTCCATCTATTTTTCCTAATAATCTCACGGAAAGATAACCAGCGGTTTTTAAATCGTCAGATTAGAGATCTTAAACCGTTTCTGATTGGTGATTACATTCGTGTATTCCGATGGCTCGGGGCCAAATTTACGATGATAATACGAGGCATAAGCAAAAGTGCATATAACACAAATGTCAAAAGAAATCATCATTTTAGAAAATACATACCAGAATAAACATCGACCAAATATAGAAAAAAGACAAAAATTATATCAGAAGAATACAACACTTTTTCTTCATTTTTGGTGAAACCTGCAGTGGTCTTTTCTTAGAAAGCGTTAAATTCCAATTATTAGTATTCAAGGTACAAAGTAGAAAGTACAAATCCTGTACGGATAAACCGTAAAAAGATGCATAAGAGCGGCTCGCCGCATTGCCCTAATGGAAGATGATAGGATTGGCTATCTATAAATAAAGCTTGTCAGTGGGAAATGAAGGAAAGTTTTTGGAAGAGTGATACCATTTATAAGCAGTAAAGCTCTTTGGCTGGAATCAATGAAAAACGTCATTCTCCAGATATGAGAAGAGTATTTCAAGCATGATCTGATTTAAGATACATACAAGGTATACAGATGAGAAGGAATACATACTTTCTGTCTTAAAAAATAGCTCCTTGAAATAACAGCTTTTAAAACCTCGGAGGCTACAATTCTTTGCGCCAATTATGTTAACTGTCAAATAAAGGATGTGTATTGGCAGATCTATATAAATAAAAATTTTCTTTTTTTTTTTAGAATATCAGCATAAGCTTGAGATTGTTTTCTAAACCAAGCCTAAAAAATGGCTTGAGAAACTAAATATTAGAGTAAAGGGTACTATCATCAGCAAAACTATGGATGAAATGGATGGTGGAAGAGTGAAGATCGCTGACGTGAAGCAAATAGTTTAATGCGAGTGACTATCCTGTCTGATATTCGTTGTTTAGAAAGAAAACTAGAGAGTCAAGAACATAGTGTAGATGAAAGATAGAAAATAAGATTGTTTAGAAGCTCATTTTGCTAGACCTGATTAAACATGAAACGTCATAGATAGGTCAAGAACCACAATGTGGTATTCACCAAGGAACTTGTTTCATTTATGTGAAACCAATAGATATGCTGTACATCTATTGTGATTGAATTCGTATTATCTGTCATGCATAACATCAAATCTTCCAAATATTTTAAAACTTAGATCTAAATAAATTATCTATTGCCTTGAGAATAGTTAAGAAAAGACAAATATGACTATATTTAGAAGAAGGCGTTTTAAATAGCTGCTAGTTCAAAGTTTAGTTTTTCTGACGAATACTGGAAAACCATCCAGTCCAGACACCTGACATGACATGACCCCATATGACACTGTATATGAAATCAAGAACATTTAAAAAGAAATACTAGTATAAACATATTTTAAATCACCCTGTATAACCATGAGCTAGTACATCAATATTGTTTATTTTTCCTTATCCAATTATCATTTACTTAAGTATTCAAAACTCATGGAGGGTGCACCCAAAAGAAAGCCGCCGTACTTAGTACTCTGCACACGCAGAAGCATCCGTTTTGATTTGATTATTTTTGTGATACATTATTTCCGATTGTTTTCAATTTCAATACTTAGGTATTAAAAATGTGCTTAGTAAATTGTACGCACTGACTTCTTGGAATTTTAAACAATTGGTTTTTGTCTAATAAGTACACAAACTAGGCTTATAACTCATAAGGTAATGAACACAAGGAAATAGGTACATTCTAAATGGCAGTAAACAAAGGATGATTGCAGCAGTGGCGTACTTACAGGTATCGGGGCCAGGGGCAGAAATTTAAGTGGAGCTTCTCACTTTTCTTGCATTCAAATTTTTGACAACGCGATAAAAAAGAGGTCTTCAGGTTAAATAGACCTGGGCAAAATTGTAAGTGGGGCCCGTTACTTCACAGTAGGTACTTTATTTTTCTTGCATTAAAATTTTTAACAATTAAAAAAAAGGCTTCAGGCAAAAACACAGCTGGTAACAGGGGGATATCCTTTTACCGGACAGTCCTTTGAAACACCTGGGGGCCTCCCTTTTCCTTTTTGGGTGCCCCTTCATTTTAAAAAATGTCTATATTTTTGTTATTTTTGAGGTTAGTTTCGGTTGTACACTGCTAAGATTTAAAAGTTTTAATTATAGAAGGAACAGTTTAAAAATGTAAATTCGGTGCTCTTTGATTATAAAAAAATCACAAAAAAGTTTAAAGCAAATAAATCGGCATGATTGTCTTCGCGGCCATCGTTGCTATATTTCTTTTATGATATGCCGGTTGATGCAGCTGGCTACCGCACTATGGGATAAAAATTACTTTTTTGGTCAAAATTCTGCAACTTACCAATCTAACTTAAAATTAGGTGCTTTTTACTGGAAAAATATTGAAAAATATTATGCATTATATTATTTTTTATTGTACAAAAATAAACTAAAATATCAGCTTGTTTGGTTAATTCGGTAGTTTTCTAATAAGTAATCGGATGACTATTATCTCATATGGTATACAGGGTACGACAAAAGGTATGATTTTTTAAATGGAATACTCTAAATATTATATCACCACCAAAAAAATCTTTTAAAATATACTACATTTAATGTGTCTATCTCAATTATTTTTGGAAATATGATCATTCAAATCTGAAAAAAATTTAAATTATTCTAAGAAGCGTAATAGAGTTACATCTTTCCAACTTTTTTTATTTTTTAACGTAAAAAATAAATAAAAACACTGTTTTGTTGGGTAGATTCTGTAGAATCCATCTTTTTATTAGAATGCTTTTATCTTTTAAGATATACAGTGTAGGACAAAACATATTAATTTTTTAAATGGAAAACCTTGTAAATTATAAAAATCTTGTATCTGCCTTACTTGCCTACTTAGCAAGGCAATTGTGAGTACAAAAACTGATAAAGAAAACGGTAAAAAAATTGACAAAAGTAGCGAGGCTTTGCGAGGCTGCATCGGAAACACAACAATAGCCCTTATTATTTAAACTCTTTTACTTTTTTAGTAAACAAGGCTAATAATAAGCTTAGTAGATTAAATGTTGTATATTTATGTTTACTTAAAATACATCTTCAAGTTTCTTATTACCCCAATAGAAGTCGTCAAAATCTTTTATAATGTTTTTGTACATGTAGTTTGGGAGTATATACTTTGAAATACACAGCATGAGCCATTAAAATTTCAAAGTTGCTTTTTGGCCAAAATAATAGATTTCTATCCCATAGTGTATCGGCGTGTCGCTGTAAAGGATAGCGGCGCCTTTCTATAAAATAGTCCGACTGCAAGCGGCCTTTTTTATGTTTTTATTTTATTATTTTTAAAGGGTACCGAATTTGCGCTGGTAAAATGTTCTCACTATGCTTATACTGTTTTTTGTTAGCAATACTTAACAGTCAACAATAAATTGAAAAGCAGTTTAGCTATTCAGATTAAGAAACACAATTCTTTTAAAACAAGTCTATTTTCATTTAAATAGGGAGCAAAAATATAAACGTGTTTCTCCTATAAATAAATGAAAAAATAGACCGATAGGATGTCCTTGAACTTACGTAATGCAGTAGTAACGTAAAAACTCGTGTAGTAAATTGAACTGGTTACTCAACTTTTTAATTGCACGCCAGAATCAAATGCACAGTGAGAAAGGTGGTTACCTAGACTTGTAAACAAGATCATGCAAAATAAAATGTACCTAATAACTAGGATAAAATCTCATGCGAAATAACATCTAAAAGCTAGTTTATACAGACGCGAAAAGCGAATTGCGAATTTTATTCTCATTGGTCAATTTCACATAAAATTAAAGGCTGGTAATTCAAAATAAAGATAATTTAAAGATGTTGCAAATTCGTAAAATTTAAAATCTAGTGGGCGGGAAATTTAAGATTGTTTTAATTTCTGGCGAATATTCGCGTGTGCACATGCGTAGAAAAAAAAGGTTATTTGTCATTTTAAAAACAATTTTGTTTTTGTTATTGTTATTTTTATGTCATTCTATTAGCTGTTTGGAACGGTATTTCTGTGTTCCTTTTTTAAGTATTTTGTGTTTTTTGATTTGAATTTATATTACCGTTTTGCCCTTTTCATTTATAACAAATTTGCAGCGTTTCTACGTCTTAGTTGCCAAATAAATGTGCTACATTCTTTATTCATCACATCAGATAAATGTTATCATAAATCTCAAAACGAGGGGTGTCTCACTAGTTAAAATTTTGTACACCTATTCCCGAAATTCCCGAAAATTCTCGAATTCTTGAAAAATTTCTCTAAAAATCTAGAAAATCCTGAAATTCTTTAAAAATTCCTGAATTTCTGTAAAAATGTTTAAATTCTCAGCAAAAATCCTGAATTTCCTCAGAAAATTTCTGAATTTTCGGAAAAAATCTTGAATTTCATTAAAAATCCTGAATTTCCGGTAAAAAAACGAATTCCTGTGGAAAATCCCAAATTCTCGCAAAGAATTCCCAATTTCTCAAGCCATTTTTTGGATAACATTGTTTGTTGTTTGTTAAGACCCAAATTATTAATCTCCTGTTAGTTGAATTTATCCTGCTGGTAAAAACAGAATGTGTGATTTGTCAACCAAATATATTTTTTACTATTAGAATTGTAAGATTGATTTTAAACATATTTCATGCTTGATTTCATGCAACAATTCCGACACCTAAATGAAGTAGTAGCTGATATATTTACAATTAAAGTCCAAAATTCCCGACTTTTAGTAACTGCCTGTTAAAGCACTGAAGCTGATATCAGATAGAAAATAAACACAAACAGTAGTGGATCATGTTCAAAAAGAAGAGGTTGATTTGTTTATTGACAAGGTGCTTATATTACCTTCAGTATTATTTGAGATTTCTTCAGTACGTGAGCAACTTGATTCAGTATCTAAACTGGCAGAACTAAGAGAAGGAATATTGTCAGTCGAAACAGGAGTATATGATCTTGTTGCAAGTGGATTTACTTGGACAAAAGTTAGCAGAGTGTTATTTTTCCCCGTACTTACATTTTTAGGGTTGTTTTTAGTTTTATCAGATTTATAATGGCAATTTACATGAGTATAAAATGCTTTTATATCGACCAAACTTACAGGGCATGATATAATGGCATACTCATTTCTCACTTGTAAATTTGCCACATGTCTTTGACATGTCAAACAAAATAGCAAATAAATCCTCGTGTTAAAGTTCGAGTTACACCTTTATAATATTGGGCCCAACGAAGATAATTTTTAAAATAATTATTAGCTGGTGGTTAAAATTATAAAGTTTTTAATATAATAATAACCAAAACTATTAAAAAATTCTGTATTACTTGGGCACATTTGGAAAAAAACTTTTTGTGCAAGCACCTTTTAACTTCAAATCGAGCTTTGAATCGAGCATCAAATTAACCTGATTCTATATGAGTTAACCTAGTTTTTTTTTTTTCGCCCTTTGGGGTCATCCCACCCAGGTCCGACGACCGTCCCCCTAGGTGGTGCACTGCAGCCTGAAGGCTTATTGTACCTTGACCCATACTCCTTCCCATTCACACAACATTCATTCCATAACTTGGATGGTTGCCGCTCGGTCCGTTCGTTCACCCCCGAGCAGAACACCGCGAGCCGTTGCCCAAAACCCACAACGTCGGTCACCCATCCAGTTATGGGCGCGCACTTCACTGCTTAACTCCGGAGATCGACGCTGCCGATACAACCAGAGCAGCCACAAGCGCGCCAGTTAATCTCAGTGTTACTAACTAGTTAATCTAGTTAGTAACACTGAGATATTTTTAATTTATGTAAATTCTACAAATTATATAGGCATTTTCCTATCTTGAGGCACGCACAGATTGGACCTCTGAGCGTCACTCTGGATGAGAGAATCTTAATTTTATTAAATAAAGATATTTGTGTTGTATTGTTTTGGCAAAAATCAAGGCAAAAATAATTCTAAATGATTAACAGCCAAAAAAACTTGATTTAGTTATAATAAATGTATTTTTTTCGAACGTCAAAAATAATGATCATTGTTGTATTTAACAAAAAACAATAAAATGTCACTTTTTATACTATTTCTCCTCAGCGAGTGTAAAATCTTTTGCTGCCGCCCGTGAGCGGCATTAAAATTAAAATCCATAAACGACAAATAATAGAACGCAATAAAAATTTGACATTTATGGAAATTTGTAAAAATGCGTAATAGGCTGTTTTTTTTTTAGTGACGATGTTGGGCGACAGTAAAAATACTTTTAGTGCCGCTAAAGCATTGTCAAAAACCTTGGAATAATATTTCCATAAAAAAATTAAGTATTATTCAAATGAACTTTAATGCTTGATGAAAAATTGCATGTTTATTCTGAGCAAAAGACACTTTTTTGCTTCGTCTGTACTTGGGCTCGCTGCACTCGTCCGACAAATTCTACAAACTCAGAAAAAACGTAACTTTTGCTCCTTATAAACAATTCCTATAAGTACTATTTTCTGCAAACGTCAAAAACAGCGATCCTTGTATTTAACAAATTACTTTAACTATTTCTTCTCAACGGCAGTAAAAATGTATTGCTGCCGCCCGCGAGCAAAATCCATAAATGACAAATTTAAAAATTTGACATTTACTGAAATTTGTAAAAATTAAATAGTAAAAATCTTGTGTTGGATACAAAGCGGCTGGAACGTTTGACTGTTTATTTTTAAAAAGCCGACAAGGCGTGCAAGTAAAAATATCTTCATAAAAATATCAACAACATAATGTAAACACATGAAACCGGACATAACACGGAACGGTAAATGTGCCGTATAGGATTTTCTGTTGTTTTTATGATTAAAAAAATTGGCTTACATCCTATTTGTTCTTAATCATAATATAATGGCGCTGTTATAAAATATTTTGTATTTTTTTAAATTTGAATTTTTCGAAAGTTCTTCACTTTTAACAACGGCTTATCTGTTCAACTTTACGCATCCGAGTTCTTAGTGGATTTTTTAAATAAAATTCAACGGTCACGGTTAGGTTAGTTCTAGTTAGTTAAATCTCTTCTTTTTAATTGGAAAAAAATATATCTCATTGACATATTTTCGATGTTGCCAAATGCTCTTTATATTTTACTTGCAATAATAATTTGAGGTTATAAAACTTAAATTTTAATTACTTCTGAATTTCTCCATTCTTTAACAAAAATATTCAGACAAAAATTATTTTCACTTAATTTTGAATGTGATTTTGATGAATATTAACTCATTTTACTTATTTTACCCCGCCCAGCACCAGGGGCGGTAATAGGGGGCCCCCTCAGGGCTGGTCCGATGGGTGGAGGTGATAATGGAATTGAAAAGTGAGACATAAGTACCTTCTTTGTTTTGCTTTTCAAATAAGTGTTTTTTTGCTCTTGAAAAAATTTGTAAATTTTGTTTCTTCCTAGGGGCGCCAAGATTTTTGTTTTTTGGCACCTCAAACACCTTTTCTCGGCCTATGGCCCCCCTCAAAAAGTCGATATGACCGCCCCTGCCCACAACCCCTATTCACTCCCGGGTCCCGCAAGTTTATTAAGTTATAATTAATTAAAAATTGGATATTTTGGATCAGCGCCACTTTACAAGAAAAGGGTCTAAAATCAGTATCATTTATTTTTAAGAAAATTACAGCATTACCAGAATTAAGCACAACACTCTAATTCCGTGGTCGTCAAATTGCGGCCCCGGGCCGCATGCGGCCGCGAATGAGTAAATTACCCTTTTTTTTCCTTAAAACTGGCACAAAAACTCACTGTAACTTCTAACCTAAGTAGATGCTTACCTAAAAATCCCGAAAACAAACTAGAAATTCCTGAAAATCTCTAAAGATTGCCGAAAATTCCTAAAAAATCCTGAAAATCCTCGATTATTTCTGTAAATTCCTGAAAATTTCCGTAAATTCCTGAAAATTCCCGTAAATTCCTGAAAATTCCCGTAAATTCTTGAGAAATCCCGTAAATTCCTGAAAATTCCCGACGATTTGTACACCTATTCCCGTAGTGAGACACCCCTCGTCTCAAAAGAACACAAGCGTAGCGTCACAACCGAAATGAAAACAATATAGAAATTTATAGGTTATGTTGTTACCTAGAATTTCGGCGAATTTCGCAGCTGTATGAACATGACAAAAAAACGCGAATTTTTTGGCCAAATATTCGCTTTCGCAATTCGCTTTTCGCGTATGTATGAACTAGCTTTAAACCAGCAGGCCCAGCCGGTGACTTTTTTTCAGGTGAGGCAAAATTGTTTGAGTATCTAAAATTGCAAGCTGTAATAATAAAAGTGGTTTGAATTGTCAATTAGCTTGTAATCAAAAATAGTCTGATTAGGCAAGCATAAAATTTAGTACTTTTCTGGTAATTTCATTATTTTGACAGACTTTCGCTATAAGCAGTTACTTAGAAAACATTTTTTTTTTTAATTTAATAAAGTGTCAAAAAATATTTATGCATATTGCAAATTGTACAGGGTGTAAAAATAATTAGTACTATTTTGTAAGGTTTAGTCCGCCCCTGGCGAACTAAGAAAGGCAAGTTTTTACAAGCATACAATAAGTGAGTTCGTTTATTACTAATCTGTTACCTCGAAACGCCCGACTGTCAAATTTTTCGTTCGTTTAGTACATCTGTAAGCTTGACTAAATCTGCTCTGTGTTCGATAATTGAAGATCTGAATGCTCGGAGCTAGCTCGGATTGCCTCAAGTCAAATCGCCGAGCGGACAGATTTAAAATTTTTTATGTCAAAAATAGAAAACGCAAAATCAGGTACATTTATAGGTTGGAAAACAAGAAATTTTAAAATATTGTCATTTTTTCAAAAAAGACATGGAATCAGAAGATTTAGTTGGTTGTTTACTGTATTCTTGTAAAATTTGCGAATTTGTTTGCATTAATCCCGAAGATATGACAGATCACGTAAATGGCCATTCATTTGCAAGTAGGTCGAACTGTCAAATGTTTTAGAACGCGTTCGGTAAATGCTATCAGCTCTGTTAGCTCCAAAGGGACGTGACTTTTTCTCTGCATCTGCTCGCTCTGCTAGCTAACAATTTCTTAAACGAACTCACTTAATAGGTTTGTTCCAGCAAGCTGTCAGAAATGTTTGCAACCGTTCGGATTCTGCGCACGTCACGTTTGCAAACTTTCTTCAAACATTACTGACAAATTTTTAACATAACCTTTCTTGTATTGATGTCTAAGCAGTATGCACGCTTTGTTTATTTTTCGTTCCAGTAGAAAACTGTTGCCAACATTTCTGACTAATGTTTCTAACAATTTCTGCGTTTCACGATTGTTGCTAACATGTTTCCAACATTCTGCTGGAATAAACCTAATGCTATTTATCTTATTAAAAAATATTTCATTATACCAAGTGATATAAAAGTTATTCCAGAAAAACTGATTTTTAGTGGCGTCCTTAAAGGACGCATAATATATCTATTAAAAGGGACTCAGAAAAAATATTTTATATGAACCTGTTAAATTAATTTTATGTGTTCCATATGAATCCGAGAGATTGCCTACATATTTTTGGAGACCCTGTATATGTGTACAATTTAAGAAATATAAATATATTGGTAATATTTATAATTAAATTAGCTTTACATGCACTTATAATATTAAATTTAAATGTATTAAAAATGTTTTTTGCCTTCTTTACATCCTTTCTAAGAATTGCTGTTATTTGGCAACAAAGTCTACAAACACATTTTTCCAATAACACGATATCGTTAAGCCGACCTCTTAACACATCCTCCTACGCCATCTATGGGGCATTTACCATCAAAAGTGCACTACCAGATCGAGTGTTTTGATTTTAAAAACTGAACCAAATTGACCAAATAACCTTATGGACGAGGTAGTATTTAATAATCTTTTACCTAAATTAATTACCTACATTATTATTTTTTTTTTTAATGGACTGCCTGATGGACCAACCTAAGTTGGCAATGAATATTGAAAATTGTTTCTCAAAGTGTAATATTATTTGAGATGCAGCGTAAAATAATTTTAATAGTGTTTAGCGCTAGTTAAAGCAACTTCAGAAAGGAATATTAAATCTGACAATAAATAATGTTCAGCCCAATGTCAAGCATCATTGAAAAAAATAGAATTGTGATATATAGGGAAATAAATCACATAATGAAAAAAACTCAATATATCATGATCATTAATACCTATGCAAGATTTCTTCGTTGTTTACTCCAAGCACCGCAGAAGATAAATCATCGTTTTAACATTAAGACCACAAAATTAAAAACAAATTATGGCTATTTGAAATTGAGAGTCCTTCCATCTTGGTGAAAACGACACGATTGGCAAAAGAATAATTGTTGTCTTTTTCGGCAATCAAAAAATTACCAAAACTGTGTTGCTTAATACCACAGCTCTCACTTTTTGAGGGGTGCAATGTGCTTAATACACAGAAGACAGTTATACCTAACTAGCTGGTATACTTATACTTGCTCCAAGCAGAGTTTGGTCAAATACTGAAAATGGGTATTCGAATAGTGAGTATTCATGAATACCAGGATTAGGTATTCATGAATATTAAAGAGCAAAGAAAAGTTCCTTCCTATTCAAAAACATTTAAAAAGAAACAACATTCCCTTTTTCTCACTCCTTAAAATTCTGAAAGACCAAAAAGAAAAAAGTTCCTCGCCCAATTATTTTAACAATTTTGAGCCAGTGAATACTGATTTCACTATTTTGGTATTTGAATACTGACAATCTCGGTATCCGAATACTTCAACTCCCGGTATTCGAATACTGTTATTCACATTTCGGTATTCGAAACATACGTATGCCGGTATTCTTTTTTTTTTTTTTTTTTTTTATCTTTGGACAAACCACGAAGGCTAAAAGCCTAAATACTAACGTACCGTGGGTGTCTTAAGCGAGGTAAGAGGGAGTTTGTTGACACGGGACTTAAATACTTGAAGATTCGGGGGAAGGAAAGACCTCCGCGGGCAGCAGGTTCCACAATCTAGAAACTCTAGGGATAAAAGAACGAACAAAGTGAGAAGTTCGGGGCCTGTCCAGTTGGACCGTATAGGGATGCATACGCGCGGAACCACGAGTTTCTCTGTTGGGAACCGTGAGTGGAGGAACTATACTGGTCAATTCTTCAGAGCAGAAGCCATGAAAGTACCTATAAAAAAGCGATAAATCGCCCACAGCCCGACGATGGGCAAGAGAGGGAAGCCTTTTTGTAAGTGAAGGATCATTAATGAGACGAATAGCTCTTCTTTGAATAGAATCAAGAATGCTCAGGGTTGTTGGGGACGCCATGCCCCAGATATGAGAACAATATTCCAAGGGAGGTCGGATTTGGGAAAAATATAAAGTGTATAAATTAGAAGCGGAAAAATACTTTTTAGCTCGAAAGAGAAATCCAAGCTTTTTTGAAGCTGCCGTGGCTATAGATACAATGTGTTTATGCCAGTTAAGGTTACTTTCAAATGTGACGCCCACGAGATTGAAGGTGTCTTTGCTCTGTAGAACTTGGCCGCTCATAAGTAGAGGATGAGTATTTGATGACTCTTTTCGCGACAAGGAACATGACTGTGTTTTGGATGCATTAAAATGGACGAGATTTTTGGCGCCCCAATCCAATATTAAATTAAGATCCTGAGAAAGAGATATCTGCATCGCTCTGCGTTTATTTTCCAAGTCAGGTTAAGTGATGGGTTTAGGAACCTGAAAACTGGAGTGAAGGGTACTATCGTCGGCGAAACTATGAATGGAATTAGTTGTGGACGAGAGAAGGTCGTTGATGTGAAGAAGAAACAATGTTGGTGCCAGAACTGAGCCCTGAGGGACTCCAGCATTTATTTGGTGAAAGCTTGAAGAATGGCCGTCCACAATAACTGATATACGTCGATCATTAAGTCCCGGTATTCGTATACTCAAAAATTGTATTTGAATACTGTCATTGAAAAACGGTATTCTGAATCCCGAATACTGACTAAAAAGTTTTCTGCCTAATACCGAATACCAAACACACAGATGTATTCGTTCGTTTCGTTCTTAAGATATCCATCATCAGACTTGAAAATGGAACTAACCTCATTTTGACTAATTTTCTCCTTTAGACTAAAATGGCTTTAAGATTCTTAAACCGCGCCCAAAAAACCTTGTATATGCCAAATTTCAATAGAATCATCGACGGCTCGGTTTGTAAATAACGTAATTGTTTACTTATCGAACACCACGCCGATGTTGAGAATTTTTGGCTTACGAGGGTTTTATTGTAGCGCCGATAACGGATGTAAAAGAACTATTATTTGGCAACGTTTTGCTTGTGAGTTATCCATCATCAAACTAAAAAGCAATTTACCTTATTTTCTATATTCCCCTTTATTTTCAAACAATTCTTGATTAAAAGCGAAAGAGGCACTTCAAATTTGATTTCCACCTCTTAAAACCCCATTTTTCTATTAATTTTACCCTTTTTTCCATAGAATTGTAAAGCTTCACTTTCAATCACAGCTATTTAAATGATTAAATTGGTGTCGGATATATACAGCATGTCCACGGATGGACTTTACAATTAAATTACTTTACAAATGGACAAAAAATTTAAATAATCAAGAAGGTCGTGTATGGCAATTGCTTTTGCTTCTTAAAAAACAAAATTCACGTTGAGAAATTTGATTTGTTTTATACAGAGACTCCAAAAAGTAAAAAAATGTGAAAATGGAACAAGGAAAAACTGCCTTTATTTTTTATAATGTAGCAAAATGTCAAATAAATAAGTTTTTAGAATTAAATAAGGATCCTATATCTGATATTTCAAATAAAATAAACAATTTTTTTTTCGGGGTGATGTTTTTTTATTCGTGTTTTACTTAGATCTTTTTTACGTAATTTACCTGGTTTTAATAAACTATTTATTTAATGTCAAAGTTTTTCAAATACTGCTTAAGCAAGCAGTTTTGGTGCATCGGCGAGTAATACACTACTCAAAAGAATTATCGCATATGCTCGATTAATTTTTAATCGCCCTGTATGATGTGCTGTTGAAAGGGAGTAGTCAAATTTGTGATTATAAAATATCAGAAATGGGTAAGGGTATAAATTATTCACAAATGAGATTTTTCCCTTTTAACAGCACATATATATATAAGGCGATTAAAAATTATTCATTTAAAAAAAAAATTATCACCCCGTACTTATGTATTGCTAACACTAAATAACAACGGTTAATAAAGTTAAAGCTTTACGTTTTCTTAAGATTTTCTTTTTTTTATTGTCTTAATAACTTAATTAATAAAAGAGATATGGCCATTTAAATCAAAGCATTTTTGTATTGAAGCTTATGGATAAAATCAAGCATATGCGATAATTATTTTGAGTAGTGTAGAATAACAAAACAAGCAGTATTAGTCACGCATGTTTACATGCCGGGATTAAGTTAGATTGTCTCTTTTCCTCACACTACCTATGTACTATGTGTTATGGTATTTAGCTCAACCTGTATATTTAAATACAAAAATGTAAAATTTAAGCAAAAAAAGTATAAAAGATAAATAAAAATATATTACTAAAAAAATGTTTATTTCATGTAAAATTTTAGATATGGGTTCCTTATTCAATTCTAAAAACCATCATGACATTGACATTTCGCTGAAATATTAAAAATTAAGGCAGCTTTCTCCTGGTCCATTTTCACATTTTTGTACTTTTTGGAGCCCCTGTATAAAACAAAACAAATTTTTCAACAAAAATCTTATTTTTTAAGAAGCAAAAGGTATTGTCATTCACGACTTACTTAAACAATTAAATTTTTGGTCCATTTCTCGTATTTAAAGTCCATCCGTGGACATACTGTATAAACAATTAAGCTGCATTATAATAACTATGTTTATTTTTCTGCATTTTCTGGTTTTACTAGTAGCTAGAACTGACCTTGAAATAAGGGCGGCGATAACTAACCTACCCCAAAAAATTAGTCACAGGAATTCCCAATAAAATTGTTTGTATTTAAAACTCCAATCTAATCGATAGCCACAGAAAGCTATCATTGACAAAACCTTTTTTTGTTTGTAAAATCATTAAAGCAGGCCATAATCGAAGGCCGAAATATGCTTGCAAAGATGTTACGAAATAGACTTACCAAAAAATCCTCCCAAGTGTCATCTTGATTTTCAGCGTCAGACATATTCATCGACCAATCCTGAATAAAATCCACTAGTAAAAATGTCACATTTCACCGAAAAACTAAGAAAATTCTAAAATTACCATGAAAAAACTCCGCGATCTTTTCTGTCGCCAGAATGCGCTCGTGCGACGCACAACTGTTTGGTTTCCGCGGCAACCGGCCTACTGCGACCGAGAGTTGACGGAGTTCGAACGAAGCTCGATTTGAAAAAATACTCCGGGCGCGCGCATTTTCTCGTAGGTGAGATCAAAAATTTTGAATGAGTTTGTTTTGTGCATTATGCGCTTTATGCGGATATACGGATGGATATAAAATAAAATGCGTACGGGTCAATGAATCCATCAATCCA
Organism: Listronotus bonariensis; assembly: GCA_014170235.1. NCBI lineage: Eukaryota > Metazoa > Arthropoda > Insecta > Coleoptera > Curculionidae > Listronotus > Listronotus bonariensis. The sequence goes on from JACEGR010002052.1 coordinate 35,998, forward strand.
AAAAAAATGTAAACAGTCGATGGTGAGCGTTTATTTGGGTTTTGGCTAGCATGAGTCAAAGGTTGCTTTGTGAACAACAAAATAATATGATTAGTTGTTGTATTTTTATACAGGGTGTCTAAAAATATGTGGACAATTTCATATGACAAGTTCTTATATTTTTTTCTTGAGTCCATCTCTACTGAAATAGAGATATATCTAATAGGTATGTGTTCTTGAAAGACGCCGATTTTCCTAAAATAACTTTTTCAGTACTTAGTGTAATAAAATATTTTTTAAATACGGTAAAATATAAGAAATGCCTTCTTATAATGGTGTCCTTGCTAAACGTTTACATTGATTGGGTATCTAGGGGAGGACTAACCCTTATAAAATAGTGCTTTTTTTACACCCTGAATATAGTAAAGAAATTAAAATAGTAATTTCGATAACTTTAACCCTAAGCTAAAAAATTATAGTCTCTTACTCTTTCTCTCTTTCATTAACATAAAATGTGTAAGCAGATGCGTAGCTAGGGCAGCAGGAGCCCTGGGGCAAAAAAAATTGAGGCCTCTAAAAATTTAAAGAGGAAAAAAAAGGTCCTTACTACTTTTTTAATTTCACTATTTTCTTTATGTATCTTCATTCATACTACTCGAGACCTCAAAAATTTGAAAAGCAAAAAAAGTTCCTCTCCTTCATTTTACTCTTCACAATTTCTGTACTTACTCCGAGAGCACTTTTCCACCTCCAAGGGGTCCCCTAAGCTCCTACTAGCTATGCCACTGTGTGTAAGAACCTGTCATATTAATTTATTGTGTTCTGTATGAATCTGGGACAAATATTCTGATACACCCTGTATACGAGGTTATCCAAATTAAATTTCCGCCTTTAGCAGTGGCGTAACCAGGTTAGCAAAGGCCCTGGGACAAAAATAAAGAAGGGCCCCAACAAGTATGTAAAATTAAGACAAACTGCAAAAAAATCATTAACAAATAAGGTAAGCAAAGGCATTGGGGCAAAAAATAAAGGAGTGCCCCAACTACACTATTTTAAATCGTTTACGTACCAAACAAAAAAAAAAGAAAAAAGCCTTCACCGCCTTACAATTCTGGTTTTACTTATTATATTCCACATGTATAGGACTTACAGGAGAAATTTTCACTACTCCAACTAAAACATTGTAAGTCAGAGTCCTAAGGGCCTCCTCAGCTTAGTGTCCCAGGGGCACTGCCCAGCCTAGCCTCATAGTAGCTACGCCACTGGCCAATAGTAACTTTGATAAAACAAAAACAAAATACATTTTTTTTAAATTTATTATTTATTATTATATTTTTTATTATTTGCGCTTTTTAAATTTAAAGAATGCAAGAAACACGTTATTGTTATATCCGCTTTTTTAAAGATGTTAAAATAACAATTTTTAAATGGACACCTTGTATATAGAACAGCTATTAAAAATATATTTACAAGAGCTTTAAAAATACCCATTTGGTGGTTTTCTCTCTAATATTTTTAAAAATATGTCCATTGACATCGGAAAACATCCGCAATAAGCTAAGTACTTAGCTTAAGTTGACCACAAGTCCTGATTTCGGCGGGGCAGTCCCAAGATCGTTTAACTAGGGAAGGTTGCCTCGTAAGCCTTGCAACATGGCGGACCATACGTCACATATGTATTTTGCTCATTATTTAATGAAGTTTTTAACAATGTAGTTTGTATTTTTGTCAATATTAAAGAAATACTTTTAAATACTGATAATTCCAGTTGTTACCGTAATTTCTTTATTTCCTATTAATAAATTATTTAACAATGATTATTCTAGCTGATTTTTAAATATTGTATATCGCGCTCTTTCGCCCTTAGTATTATCCGTCTAGACATCCTTGTTGGCGCCAAGGAACCAGCAGTGCGGTACATATGTGACGTAATGAGGCAACCTTACCTAGTCAAACGATCTTGGGGCAGTCCCGCTTTTTCGAGAATTGTGTCGCGTCCAGCCGATTTAACAAACTCTTCCGATTTTTCAAAAAGGTTCGACTTGTGATGGGAGAGAGGATTTTTTCGTGGAGGTGAGAATCTTGGGGGATTAAAGATAAAGATATTTTTTAAGCTAAGGAGTAAGGAGTTTTTTTGCTCTTCAAAAAATGTAGGAAAAAACCAAATAAAAAAACACAATATTTTTCTTGTCCCGATTTCCATGATTGAAAATGTGGTCACTTTAGCTTAGCTGTAGATATGATGAAAATAAAAAAAAATATTTTTTTATCGTCAGGAACTTTTAGGAGAAGCCAGATGGATTTGTATCTACGAGTACATGGTAAAAAATGTATTTTTTTTACTTATTCATGGCTAAAGTTGACTAAGTAAACTACTACTACTACCATCTTAAAATAATTAATAGTCCTCACTCACCGGCGTAACTACACTGCTACACAAAAATGTAGCAGATATGAATATGAGTACATATAACGTTTTAGTGGCGGCCCGGCCGCTTCCAGGGTGTTGACAGCTCACCCCTCCCCAGGAAAAATATATAATACCCAGACAGCACACCACATCTTAAAGACGTCGCGTCGTGTTTATATGTATATATATATATATATTATGCCTGAACGTCTGAAGACTTAGAAACGACATCTTTAAGACATCTTTCAAAAGTCGTCTTAAAAACAGACAGCTTAAAGACTTAATGTTCATGGCCATATGCTTGAAGACGTCTTTAAGATGTTTTTTTTGTAACATTCAATGCCTTAAAGATGTCTTGATGTCTGAACATAGTGTCTTTAAGACGTCTTTAGTATGTCTTTGTGCTGTTAGGGTATGCATATACTACATAACTAATAAGTTTTATCGGCGTTTATTTCTAGTTTTAGGCAATGGCAATACCCAGTACACAATTAAATCATGTAAGTAAGCGTTTGGTTTTTATCGTTTTTACGTATATGAAGACCCTTATTTTTGGTTGTCAAATTTGTTTAGGGTAGAAGTTAATTTTGTTAAATAAAATGCCTTTTTGCCTCCCTAGGTTGAATGACTAGTTATGTCCACACTGGTCCTAATAAATAAGTTATATGCTATTGAAAATAAGTGAAAGCTCATAATTTGTTTTGTAGGATGGTTCGCTTTGGTTCTCAAAGCCTCAGTTATGATATTGCCGGTTGATACTACGATATATGGTATGGGAGGCATCATTAAAACACAAAATATGCTCATCAATATGGCAATTATTTGCCTCATTACATTTATTTAAGAAGAGATATACCTACATGATTTTACATTAGAGCATTAGACATCAAAAAGTTTTCATAAAATAAATCAATAATCATCAAGCGCTTCACTTGCTCTACATGGCGTACTCCCTAATATTTAGCGTTTTCCAAGCAAAATATATGATTGTTTATATTTCTGCTGATTATACAGGGTATTTTTAGAGCTGAGTCATTTAGTTTAACAGCCTATAGAACTATACTTTGGCCACTATAAATTGATAATGAATACTGTTACGGACATAAAAAATAAGTGTTTTTAGTTTATAGAATTGTATAAAGTTAGGACCGTTTAATTTAGTCTGATAATTTATTTGAATAATTTACCTGAGATTTTCCAAGTTATTTCATCAGTTTCGAAGGTTTCCGAAAACGCCCGAATTATTCATTGAGAACTTTTATGACATCCTGTACTATGGAATTTTCGCGATATTTCTCCAAAATTCTAGAGCATTCTTCACTCTTCCACCACACTATAAAAGGGCGACGGAAACCTCTGATTTAGTTAGTATAGATTCGACTTTTGTGGTGTAAACTTCGAGACATTGACAAGTAAAGATTTTGTCGTTGTAACCATAGTTACGTTGGATTATTATTAAAGGTATAAAAACGAAGACACGTGTTTTTATACGAGGTGTTCCGGAACAATACCTATTAGGTAACTCCGGTTACTGTAGTTTTAAACCAATAAAATACATTTTTTATTGTGGAAACTAGGGTTACTGACTTTTTAAACCAAGGAAATACATTTTTTGGTCAGGTATTTTTCTCAATTTATAGTGAACAGAGTATAGTGAAAAGAAGCAAATTCACCAAAAATAATTTTTATAGCTTTTGTTTTTACATAATAAGTTTAATAATATATTCAGTTTTTTCTAGTTTTTAATATAACTGGCTTGTCGTTATAAGTTCTACAAACTATTAAAATAATGACTTATCTTTTAAACACTCTGCTATAATAAATATATGAAAAAGTGTAAATTATTGAAACCTACAAGTTACAAATTCAGGTAAATATTTTTGATTTGATATACCCACAAAGATCTTAATAAAAGTGGTTATTTAACTCCTGAGCATTTCTTCTAAAAATTTTTATTTCTTAGTTTTAGACTATGCAAACAGTTTTCCCAAAATTTCGTTTAAATTTTTTTAGTCTTTTTGTCCTCTTGTAGCACCTATCCTGGGACACACTGTATACTTGTAATATTTAGGCACCCTGCATATTAGAAGCAGAGCCATACGCAGGGGGACAATTGCACCCCCCACACGTGTCAAAAAGACCTTTATAATAAGTTATTTTCTGGGTCCTTTCTTTCACAATATAGGTAAACCTTTATTGAAGTCTTCCACATCGATTTTTACTGCCTGCAAAACAGCCTTCTAATTTTTGCCGCCCCGTGCAAATGTCCCTGGTGCACCCCGCCAGTAACGGCCCTGGAACATGCCTACCCTTTTTTTTTAATATGTCTTGGGCTGTTGCCCCCCAAATAATGTTCTGCAAACAGGCCTGATTAGAAGTATGTTATGACTATTTGGTAAAAAGAAATAGTTTAAATGGTGTATTCCACACTTTTTTCATATAACGCTCAGTTTCTAATATCTATTATGTTTTTATATATCTGACAATTTTAAAGCTTATTTCACTTGAGAAAGATACAATTTGCACACCTTACACAAAATATATGAATTTTTAGAATCTAGCTACGTACAACACATTATTAGAAAAATATAAGTGATTCTTATTTACAGAATATAAAACTACTTTGATATTTAAAGTCTCTGAAAATGTCACAAAAATAAAAATACAGGACCTAATCCCTAGAAATCTCTGACAGTAACATACAGGGCCGCCGAGAGGGCGTTGAAGGCGATACAAATTACTGGGGTGACGAGTGATTGGGGAGCCCGCGCGGGATGAAGAACGGTATTTTTTAAATTTAGTATACGGGGGTTTTTGAGGCGCTGATCATGAATCTGAAAGAATTTTTTGGCGAAAACGTTTTGTTCTTGAGATATTCATCATCAGACTTGAATTTTAAACTAATCCTATTTTTGCAATATTCCTCTTGCACACAATTCTTGATTTAAAGCTGAGTGGCACACAATATTTAATTTTCACCTTTAAAACCCGTTTTTTTACGTATTTACATTATTTTTGCATTAAATTGCATAGCTATACTTTGAATCATTTCAATCCCAGTGTGCCATGAAGCCCTATGTGTATGTATGGTTGCCGCATTATCAAAGAAAAGCCACGCAATTTAATGCAAAAATAATGTAAAAACGTAGAAAAACGGGGTTTTAAAAGGTGAAAATCAAATATTGTGTGACACTTTAGCTTTAAATCAAGAATTGTGTGCAAAAAGAAGGGGGAATATAGTAAAAATAAGCTTAGTTCAAATTTGATGATGAATATCTCGAGAACGACCCGTTTCCGCCAAAAAATCTTTCAGATTCGTGATCAGCGCCCCAAAAACCCCGGTATACCAAATTTTGTTAAAATCGGAGTTGCCGCAGATTTCTAGAAAATTACCAAGAACGTAAATGGAGGAATGGAGTGAGGACTAGGGTAATTTTCAAAGGTACAATATTAGTCTGCAGGAAGTAAGGCCTTGTTTTGCATTTTTCGCTTTTCGCCTTTTTTAGAGTGTAAGGGCCCGTAACTTTTACTTGTACCGGGGCCCGGCACGGCTCTCGGTGGCCCTGGTAACACAGAAAAAACAATATTTTTGTAGAAATCCTAATTATTGTTGAGAGTTATGCAATGTATAATTAAATATCGCGCCCTTAATACTACACCTAAGTAACTCGCATTTTTGTGACTTTGACTATTTTAAACGACCCAGACTATGAAACTTGTTGTACAACTAAGGACGTAGCTACCGCCGTATTAAGCGTATTAATGATACGGGGCTCCTGGGCTACAGGGGCCCCTAACGTGTGAAGCAAAAATTAGTTCAAATAAACCATAACCTTTGTGATTTAAGTAATATGTTAGAAGTATTACAACCGAGGAAATTCATATCTTCTTCAAAAGAAGTAATAAAAACCCTGCCAGATAACTGCCAGCTAAATACACTAAAGACATTTCAATTAATCTTTATAAACTATAAACAATTAATTGCTTTGAAAACATGTTTAAAATCTAAAATTTAAAAAAATTACTCTGTTAAGGAACTCATCACATTATTGCCGATATAACTCAATAGCCTTGCATTCAGTTTTTCAGAGGTAATAACGCCATGCTTTTCTTAGCCCAGTAACTGAAAGAAGTTTTTCTAAATTAAAACAGGTAAAAAATTACCTAAGGACTTCGATAAGATAGGAACGGCTATCAGACATGTCACTATTTAGTGTATTCCTTTTACCTTGTAGAACCGTTCTGAACCGTTCTCTGAACTGTCAATAGTGTCAAGAACGGTTCTACAATATGAAAAAATGTCAAAAAATTGTAAAAGGAACACTTATGGTGTAGTTCTGGGCGGTTCTGGAGCATAAAAGGAATACAGCAATTGTCTACGGAGGTACAAAGTTTAGAAAAACTGAAATCGTCTTCAGGTATATATGGTTTAATAAATTAAGGCGCTCAAATAAAAGCAAAAAAATATTTAATTTGAATTATTTGGCTAGTCCAATTTCTAGGAGAAAGAAATAACTTATAATCAATAAATATTTATTTAAGTTTAATGCAGGTATTTTTATTTCTTTTGGAAGAAACCTTTACCCTTCATTTGGGTTCCCCAACTAATTTTGATATAGGGTTCCTCCTAGGCACGCTCCACGACTGTGTACGACAGGTTGCATAGATAATATTACAAACAATCGGTGCAAAAATTGCATAGACTTAACCACAGACACATCTAATCTGAACATCAATCTTTCGTATAGCAACACGATTTTATAGTCATTTCGTGAAATAATACAATTTATTTTGTATAAAGCTTTTATCTTGCCACCGACTACAAAGAAAAAATTATGCATCGCTAGAAATACACTCTTTAAAAAAAAGGAAAATGGTGAAAAAATTGGTTATTGCAACGACGTATACAGGTTCAGTCCAATAAAACGGTTCATAGGCAATGCGTAGAAAAAAACGGCCTAACGCTTGTAAAACACTAAAAGGTAGAGATTAGACAAATGCCCGTATGTAAACATGATCAACAAAACACGGGAGCGTACACACATTACGCCGTCTACGGACATGTTGAACGCAGCAGGCAACGCCACTTGCAAACAAAACGTGCAATGCAACAAAAGGTCGTTGCTGCAACTTTCTATGTAAATAGGAGTATCCGCCTTTAGAATCGCGCCAAAACCCGACACCTGACTGGATCGCTAAGAACGTTCCAGCGCGCATTACACCTGTCTGTACGCAGATTTATGCAATCGGTCGTACATCAAACGCGATCGAACAACCATATTTTTGACCTGCCAAACTTTCACACGATCCAAACGTGTCGTACAACTACACAGATTATGTGATTATGGTTTTAATGCTCGAATCTACTTGAGTTGTACAACTTGTCTTACAGCGAATTGCACAGTATGTGGGCCGCTTTAGGCACAAGTTTGCTAGCTTCTTTCAATGCTGGAATTAAGTTCTATTTCCATCATTCGCTAGTAAAGAAATCTGAGTTAAATAAATTGACAATGGCAATACTTTTGTTTAAAAGCAGAATATCTAGTTAAAAAGAAAAATTAAATACAACATTTTGAGTTACTTAATTTTAGTATTAAGAAAACGTATTTATAGATGGGTCCACATTTAATTCATTCTGAAAGTAATACCGCCAAGTACACAAAAAAATTATAAAGTAAATAAACCCTTTTGTGAACAATGATTTGTTGCAGCAAAAATATTTAACCCGACGAATTTCTAGTTCCACACCACGTGCCACTGGTTTTATGGCAGCACAGAGGCGAAATAAGAGGGTGTTTTTAAGTACGTGACACGTGTTTTAGCAGTGTTTTTTCTATTTATCTAAAAATTATTAAATCAGGCTCTATCAGCGCTATGTGCCTTCAAAAATGTTTGTTTATTTTATAATTTTTTTGTGTACTTGGCGGTATTGCTTTAAAAATGAAATAAATGTGGACCCATCTATACCTCTTATTTATTATTAAAACTGACAAGCTAACCTAATCTTTTGTTACTTCTTACTTTTCTAAATGGAATTTGGTTGTGTGGGGTTAAAATCACAGTTTAATTTTCTAGAGGGTAGAACAGTCTAGATTTATTCCTAACTACACTTATATGCTAAATGTTCTGTATACGGTTTAACACTTAACACAGATAGACACAACGCCTAAAATAAACTAATTACATAAATAAAAATCAAAAACATTTTAAAAATGCGTAGAGTCTGTAAAAAAACTTATTTTTTAGAAAAATAAAGCTCAAACGAGATATTTTTGACCGAAACTGTATATACATATATGCGGGCGTTTTGAGGAAGAGCTTGCGTTAAAAAGAGATGAAATTTTCAAATTTCTAAGTAAGTTAAGTTTGGTCTTTGTCAAATATACCTATGTATTTTTATTTTAAGAATTTATGAAGATGAAAGCACGATTACTACGATAATTTGCAAAAATTATAAAATAAGCACCAAATATAGAAGACAGATTTTAAGATTAATGTACAGACCTGCATTCACCATTTCCTTATGTTTTAGTTATTTTAGGCTTTTTTATGATTTTAATAAACAGGGCGCTTTTTCACATAACTTTTTAAAGTCATTACAATTTTTATTTAAAGCAAAAACCAACCAAAACATAAAATGGCCAATGCAGCACTGATTTTGAATATTATGAAATATATTCTTACTTATGAGCACATTTATTTTTACAACTAGTCTATAAGGAATCTCCATGGGTTTACTTTATAATCTTATTAAAAATTCTTTGTTATATTATAAGAAGGTAAAGCCATATGATCTGTTTTAAATTTACCCTGTATATCTACAATACTTAAAACAATTTGTAGTAACACATTAAAAAAATATATTCCCAAATACGTCGTTACCAAGATACGTAAAGTAGATAAGTTTATATATGTTTCTTACGACCCTCGTATATAATCTTTGAAAAATGTTAAGAGAAATCAAAAACCTCACTAAAACCTTTTCTAGAAATTTTGATTTTCAATCACAATTAAGATTCTTACTTAAATCTCTGTTTCAGTATGAGAACTAGTCTTACTCCCATCTCTGGATACTTTAGGGATAGTCTTTTCACCCTCCCTAAAGCTCTTATACTTAAGTTTACCAATTTCCACCGTTTTTAAAAACTCGCTCTCTCCAAAAGAAACCTTTTGACGTTCTCCTCCATCTCAGCGTATCGTACTTTATCTACTTTTACTTCCAACTCTTTTTCTTCGATTTTTTAGGATCACCTTTTAAATCTTCTGCTCTAGAATTATCTGGACTGCTGATGTTGTCATTTTCAACGGTTACTTGTACCCAATCATTAATTCTCTGCTTATGCTGCGCTGAATTTTCGCTGGTGAGACTAATTTGTTTGCTTTCGTAGCTTGACACTGAATCTGTATCGTGTTTTTCATGTTTTCGAACGAGTTCTAGATGCCTTTGAGGTGTCTAAAAGACACATAAGTCTTTTAGAGATCTATTTCTTTGTAAAAAGTAAATTTTCATGCATTTTTATTACTGTTGAAGAAATTTCGGCAGAAAGATTTAAATTTTAAACATGCAGCATATAGTTAAGGCAAGCCACGACCAAGTCACAACGTCAAAAAAGTTTGGGTAGTCAAGTGTTTGCAAAAGTAAGCGTTAGACCACAACCTTCTTCAGTGATTAAACATGAAAAACATGGTACACCAACAAAACAGTTTTTTTGTCATGTACCAAGTAAAAGTTTTTGGAAACATGACAACGCCAGTTGTACCTATGGCCATAGTTGTACCGTATATTTATTTTTTTGTCAACATGTCAACCAGATTGAAGTTATACAGACTGACTTACGGTAACCTATGGTATAAGTTTTTAAAAGGCGTGAGAATAAAAACAATGAATTGTATTGTAAACCGGACAAAGATTTACCGGACAGTTTAGAAAGATTCCCCACCTTTCCTAGAATGGTGGGTAAATAAGAACAGAGTGTATTCTTTTCTGTGCTACTCACCACACATAGCCTAAGTTTAATATTCTGTGATGGCAGAGTAAGCGCTAGAGACTCGTATGCCGCCGCCTTACCCTTCTAAACTAATGGCGTGTACCCCTCCAAACAAATTAAATTAAAAATAGGAGGATACAGAAGGAAGAAGCAACTTTTTGCTTTATTTATTTTCTAGTTACATTAACATTCAGAAATAGTAAAATGATGGTGGTACTTTCTCTTGTTTTATTAGTAGCTGCGTCAGTAGAAATTTTACTATTTAATTCCCTAGAATTTTCACGCTCTCTAGAGCAGAGGCCGAGGAAATACAAGAGTGGACAACTGGAGGAAGCTTGATGGCGAGTGGGAGTATGACAACGTGATCTGGAAAACCAATAGATATTTGGTTGCCGAATAATTGATAGTATGTAGGTAAATTCTTTAATAAGACTGTTATTAAGCTTGTAACTGACTGTAAAGGTTTCAGTGGCTCAGCCTTAAGAGTCAGTTTTTGTAAATTTAGTATTAAGGTAGCGGCTTTTTTTCCCATTCACTACAACAGTCAGAAATGGATATGACAAATTATAAAGGTGTTTTACTATTTTTTTATTTTTTTTTAACTGTGACGGGTCAGATGCTTCCTACTTGTTATAAACGTTTGCTGGAGAAGTATTACTAGTATGTTAGGTTTAAAAACTAAACAGTACTACATAAAGAAATGTAAATAACCAATAAAGAAAAACAAATAAAGTTCTCATAAATCTAGAAATGAATAAATTCAGTAAAACAACTTGAAGAAGATACATACTTCACTACGGAACTACCAATTAGAATACAGAAATTGGCAACAATGTTACAAAAATGTTGCTGTAATTTTTACTTAAACAATAACTTCCTACTCTGAATCGTTCAAAGTTCAAAACTTATAACATGCCTTAAATCACTAATTCGCGTGTTTTAATATGGGATTAAAAAGCAATATACAGATTTCCACGTTTTGCATTAAAACCTTTTAATAATAATACGTTAAGGATAATAAAGAGTTCCCCCCTATACCTTTTAAATGGACCAAGATATAAATATCGGGTAAATTTGGGTTACACTACTTACTTTTTGGCATAAAAATAATTTTGGTCACGTGGTCTACTAACGGGAGCACTAGCAACGTTTTTAAAGGACCTTTGATTTTTACTTAACGCCACTTTGTTATAAAAAATCGGCCCAGCTGTTCCAGACTTAGAACCGTTTGAATAAATACCGTACAAACAGTGCGGTTTTAATACCATTGTCCTGTAAGCCTAGAAAGACTGAGCTGATTTTTAAAAACAAAGTGGCGTTTTGTTAATTCTTATTCCTAATATTATAACAGCTCCATTCTCTATCAGTAGTCGAGAGAATGATCCAAGAATAAGAAAGCTTATCTGTATATTGCTTTTAATCTAAGGTTCTATTACTTAAATTACGCTGCCATTAGGAGCGTTTCATAGGTGCATAGATGTAAGTGACCCAAACTAAAAGAAAACAAATCGATGATGGACATTTTGAAAGAACAGAATATATATATATTTTTTTAATATAGAATATATCAAAATACATTTTTTTATCCTAAAATATTTTTTACAGAAGAATAATTTAATCTTATCTTAGGTTTAAACTTTTAAAGATGTTACTATTAAAGGTGTAACTCAATCGGTTGAGTTACTGGACACCCTGTATGTATGTAGGTAATTTGATTGAAATTAATGAAAACTTTGATGTCTATTGGTGCCTAAACGGTATCGACTTTAATAAAGAGTACCTTATTTTTTAAGTTTTTGATTGTCTATAAAATGGCGCCCCCAGCTTTGCGATATCTATCAAAATAAAAGTTATGATGTAAATAAAATTTAAGTTTTAGGTAAAGTGCCCTCTGGCGGTATTTAAAAAAGTACTTTTGTCTTAAAATTTTAGAATCTACAAAGCCCAATTTGTGTGCCAAATATCAACTGGATTGGTTAAAAAATAAATGCAATATGGCGAAAAACCAAAATAAAAATTGAACTTTGACGGCTTGTAACTCGAAAACGAATGACATTTTGAAAAAAATTTATATGAAGCCTTACCCTTATTTTGTCAACTAGAATCACCCTCTTAAGTTTCGTGGTCGATTTTTGAGAATCACTCTGTGTAAGGACACAACAGCTTTAAAAAAATATATTGTAATATCTCGATTGTTTTTAATGATTTAGAAAAAAGATTTAGCATAAGTACCTATAATCCTTTCAAGCCATGATAATAAAAAAAAACTAGTTCTGAAGGACTACATTAAATTGTTTTTATAATTTTGTCATTATTCAGCAAACAAAATACTCTTAAAATGCCTTTTAAGAAATTTTGTCATGTTTAATATTTAAGTTTCTGCAAATACATAGTTTGGATCACCATAAATACCAAATAATTACGCTGTAGATTTTATGTTTAAAAAAATATAATTTGTTAACAATAAATTATTTTTAAAGCTAAAACTAACTACAAAATAATTAGTAAGTTTATTTCAACAAATACAGAGAAGTAGTCATGCACAATAGGTAACAAAAAGTCAAGCCAGTTAGTCCTCAACCAAGTTCTCTATAATTCTTAGGTCATACCTGCGAAGAATTGTGTCTACTCTTATGAACTTGACCAGGATGACCTACGTGGCTCCTCGTATATAATACAGGGGCTACACTATTATGTGCATTATCCAATAAAATGTTTTTTGATCCTGTCTGAAGTCTCATAGAGGCATATCTCGGACCCCTTAAGTTTTCCGATGTTTTTACAGACTTTTCAGTTGCTTTGGCAACGTCGGTATTTATCGTAGTGTCAACGTTTTTTTCCAGATCACCTTTTTCTTGACCTATGTCGATCACATAACTGGGTGACGTCTGATCACAGAGTCTGTGATGTACTGATACTTTTTCATTTACATTTGAAATAGTTACATCATTGAAATCAATAAGATCTTTGGTTTCTGCAGACTTTTTGGGGATATTTTCACTAACTAATTGAAAATCGGTATTTTGTGGACTACTCAAGGTCACAGTCTGTGTATGTTCCTGAAATGTATTTACGTTTTTAGGAGAACCATCTGTGATACTGATATGTCTATCACTATTCTCAGAAATAGACTTTGTTTTTTCTATTAAAAAATTATTTGGTTGTACTTTTACAATATTTTGTAAATTTTGTGTGCTTTCAAGTGGTAAAGGGACAACTACATTCGGATAGGGTGATGTTCTTTTGGCTTTCTCATCTATTGGTTTTAATATTTTAATACCTAAAATAGTAAAAAAAACTTAACATAAAATGTCATGGGGATATATTTTTAGTTTAGGTAGTTTTACCTACACAAAACCAATTTTCATTGAAAATGTGTTCAAAATATTAACACAGAAAAAAATTAACAGATATTTCAGAATAAAATAATTTGCCTCTTTATAACTAATATTTTGATTTACATATTTTAAAATATATACCTAAAAGGGAACAAGTCTGCAAGGAAAATTTTAATTTTGGAAAAAAAATCTAAGTTTCAAAAGCACATCTTCTATTTGTATTTTTTTTTTTTCATGCATTTTATCAAATTTTATTATTAAATCACAATGTTTTTAATGCAAAACTTTCAGGTGCCTCTTATTATAAGAAAAAGCAGAGGATTCGGTTTTAAAACTTTGATTTTCTCTGAAAGGCAAATTCAAAACTAAAAATTGTCTTTACCAAAGAGTTTCTCTTGAGGCAAAAAGCATCCAGTATATATTTGGTGTGGGTGTCGTGTCTCAGTTTTTAGATATAATAATTTGAAAATCCTTGCAAAACCAGAGAATAGACCTATTACAAATCTCTTTTTTTATATACATTTTATTCATCATTTTAATGTGGAAGAAAAAACTATTAAAAATAGCTATTCTAAAAAAAATTACCCATTGAGAGTGGTTGCGTAATCAATTCATTACACTTTAGACAAACATTCTCTTTGTATTCGCCCGTTTGGCTTCCAACATGGTGATGAGTAACATCATACACTATTTTTAAGTTTTTGGCACAAGTACATGTATCGCAATGCTTTGCTAAAGCCCTTTCTTTTGACGCTCTTCCAAAACTAAAACAAAGGATATTTTATACATTTTTATATTTTTTTATTGCAAATTTTCATATAAATAACATCTATTTGCAACGCTTACAAAAATGAAGCAATAAACAAGATTTCAAACTGAGAAAATATAGTTTCAATGTCGTATATCTTTAGCTTCATTTATAATCATTTTTTAAAGTAGATATTCTTTAGGATTATATGGTAAAAACAACCTTAAGGGGTTATAATTACTTGTAACAGAAAAAAGCGTTTTTTTGTGAATTTTTATCACAAAAATACACTGAAAACATGTGAATATAATATCAGCGCGACAGAAGTGTATTTTATAGAAATCACACTTGTCTCCGTCACCTTTAGTTAGGCATATTGCATAATGTTACAAACAAATTATATGACGACATAAATTCTAAGACTAATTCTTAACTACTAGAAATATTTCCAATCATGAAATAAAGATTCAAATTTTTTGTCAGTTTTAATAATACTAAAAATTTGTGACGGAGTGGTAAAGTTTTTGGTCGAGTATATATTTTGGGACCTGGGAATCTTACAAAAATATATGAACTTCGCTGTTGACAACTTTTTTCGGTAGATTAAACAAAGCTTTATATATATTTTTTCAAACTTAAATGAATACTTTATCATTATGTAGGTTAAAAAGAAGACAACCCGCATATCTCCAAAACTATTTGAAGGATTAAATTTAAATTTTCAGAGAATATACTTATATACATGTGCACTAAAAATGTTCTAAAAAAACATCGATTTTTTCAAAATCGCAAGTGGATATAACAACCCCTTAATAACTCTCCTGATTAATTATGTTAAATCCATCTCACGAAAGTCTTCCAAAATTATTAAAAATCTACCTTTTGCCATAATAGCAGCTGAAACAATATCAACTTCAGGCTGCTCCGGATCTTCATCCAACCTCCTATCAGGTCTAGGAGACTTTGGCACGGAGTATACCATTGCAGTGGGAGGAAAGGTGGGTATGGGCACCTTAATGCTTTTTGGTTCCAGGGGGACTCTTTTTTCTTCATTTGGTTTTCTTTTGTTGGTCATGTATGCCGCTACTTGAGTTTGTACTTCAGACGGTAACTAAAAAATTTACAATTGTTGAATTTATTGAAGAAATATATTAACCTTTATATATTAAAAACAAAAACAAAGATTTGTTAAACTTATATTTTTTTATTTACTACACCTAAAACCTTCTCTGGAAGGAGCTTTTAAGGGTTATGTACAGTTAAAAATTTTTAAATACTCTACATCCTCAAAATAATTTTCCAATAATTAGCTCTTAAAATCCTTTTTAATTTTTTTATTATATGAGCCAATACCCTTTAGGCCGGCTCCACACGTTGGCCCCACCGTTGGATCTAACGCCACTCGCCCAACGTGTGTATATAAAAACGCATTGGCCCCAACGTTGAAGAGACCGTTGGTAATTGGCCGGCGAGTGTCGGTTTTATCAAAAGAATCTGTGCCAACGTTCGCGACCCGTCCACATATTGGCGATATGCAACACGCTTTAAGTGCATATGTCGAGATGTTGTCAGCAACTAATTCTTTGACGTGGCTTTTTCTTTTTTTTTTAATAACAAATATAAATTATAGGCACTTAGTACTATGAAAGCGCTTATTACAGCAATTTTGATTTCAGTATCGGACATCTTGACATTGGCTTTGGCGGAAAGGAACTAGTATAATAGCCAACGTGTGTAAGCTTCACCAAATTAATCGACCAACATTGGCCCCAAGTGTGGAGCCGGCCTTGGGGCTGCTGGAAGTTTATTGTACATATTGCTACAGATGCAATTTGGAATATAAATATTAGCATTATTTCTAGTGGGGTAATTGTGAACTGTTAAAAGTTGTTAAAATCTTGTGAAGTGTTTTTTGACAGCACCTATGACACAAAAACAAGTTTGAAGTTCGAATTCAACAGGTTAAAATCCATAGGAATACACTCTGAAACTCAATGGACAATGATCGGCCACGAAACAGCCTTGGACTATTTCTTATACCATAGTATGCCATATTTAATTTCTTTATTACATGGTTCAGGTGTTTGTTTCCGTTAACATGGGGATCCAGGTAGGTACCAAGAAATTTAAAATTTTGACGTTTCTATTCACAAAGCTCTGACAAATATTTATCAGACTAATAGCCTACTCAAAAAGCAGGCTATCAGTCAGACAGATATTTGTCAGAGCTTGGTGAATATGGCCGTGAGTGTTTGTAATTTATGTTAAACACAGCCATTTGACAGTGAAAGGTCAAATATTAAAATAGAAAAACTATTTATTGACGTAACAATGTCTTATAATTGGATGTCGATGGAGCCGGCTGCACGCACCAAAAAACATGACTCATGCGGCGTTACCACGCTCTGAGGCATTCCATTTAAGGTATAAAGTGAAAGCGAGAGCTCGGAACCAGCGACAAAGAGGCACAATTGGCCTCCGCGTTCGGAAGCGTCCGATGTCTGTTTCTCTCTTACTTGAGTGAGCAACTGCTATACAATAATACATTTACATGTTTTTTTGTCAAGTATGAAGTGCAGTGAAAAGTGAATGTGGTGTCAATTGTTTATAGTCACCATTCCATCAGTATTTTCTTATGACGTTGTCACGTCAGTAAATCGACTTTGCAGACAACCGATTTTTTTATACCTTATATGCAACATTTATAATTGTGTTGGTGATTGTATATGAGAAAAATAAAATATTTCACAAAGTGCGCATATTTAATTACCACTGACTGTGTGAAGGGTACAAAAGGCTTTTTCTTTTGGAAAAGGATATATGAGCATCTTTTAAATAAATTTTTCTATTGATTTAAAATCAGTGTCCAAAAACATTCTTAATTTATATTTTAAAAACCTTAAGAACTGATTTCATTTTTTAGTATTCTATTTGATTTTATAGGGTGTATTTATAAAAGTGGAACTCAATGGTAAAAATATATGTTCAAAAAATGTTTTTTTTTAACAAAACGAAGGAAATAAGATCCCTTTAAAATATTGTGGAGCAATAGGCAAATTTAAAATGTTTAAAAGATAATAAAGGGAAGGTTAAATCATATTTACTTATTACTTATTCCAAAATTATTAAAAATACTTTATACTTACCGAATCAAATCTATGTGCCACAAAATTTGTCTGTTTGCACTGCAAAAATTGTATAGCTAAACTAACATCATTTTTATATCTTTCCTAAAACATAAAAATATCATATTTTTTTAACCAAATATCACTAAAGCAATAAAAAGATAAAAACATATTTTCTTAAAAGGAGAAAATATTTTAACTGTTGTCACAACTCATATGTTTAAAAAACAAAGTAAATAGTTTCCAACTTGACAAATAAAGAAAGGTCTTACATTATCTTCAGTCAATTTTTTAATTGCATAATTGGCATCAGCAAGATTATGTGAAAGAGTAGCAACATCTTTGGTCAAAGTGGATTTTTCTGTTTCACACACATCAACTAGTTTTAAAAGCTTATCTTCAAGTCCTTGGTTTACCCTCTGAACTCTTCTGTGTGCTTCATATAGCCTAGATAACAGAAATAGAATATCTTTTAACTATTTTTAAATATAAATAATATAATACAATTCATAAAAAATGCTTTTACATAATACAAATAGAGTTATAAACAATGGCCTATAAAATAAACATTGACCCTTCCAATACAAAACTTTCTTTGTTTTGTAGGGCTTAGCTGACCTTTTATATTTATCCTGCCAAGTTAACAGTTCTTCTTTTAAAGCAATTATTTCACCACTTGGAAACTTATTTGCTTCATTTAAAAAATTTGTTTCCATCATGACAATGTGGTTTTCTTTTCCAAAAGATGCTGTTTCAGATTTTCTATTTCTACATGAAGCTGAACATCATGATCACTTGCGAGACATTTTTTACATGTGCAGCCACATTCCTAAAACATTTTATTATTTCTTCATAAAAAATGCACTAAAAAATTATTATTCAAGAAAAATATTTATTTTGTAGATAAGTGTATTTTTTGCAAAATGCAAAAACTAAATATAACGGTATTTGAACAGTTTGTTTTTTTATGTGAACCCTTGTTTTATGAATAAAGTTTGGTAAATGTATTCAAATATTTAGGCATTTAGGTGTTTTTGTACTTTAATATTTTTTATTTGTCTTAGTTATGGTTCTACATCGGATCAGCTAAAAAACTTAACACATAGGCAATGTGAGGAAAAGAGACAATTTAACATGAATACCCTCATGTAAACATTTTTTATTGGATACATCCATTATTGTTGCTTTACTAGCCGATAATAAAGAACAGTTACTAAAAACACAAGCTGTGTAAAATAAGTTAACATCTTTTTCTTTAATCACTTGAAAATAATGTGAGAAATCTATTTTTGTATGTCTTCTATGAAGCATTTACCAGCTGGATTCATTAAACTTTTTAAACCTTTCTAGAATTATGTTTAGGAATACAAAAATAAAGTAAAAGCTAAATACATACCTTGCATCTGTTATTAGCCATTTCTGCAATAATATTTCAATTATATCACTGGAATACAAAAGAGCACAATTTAAATTTGCAGAATAAAGAGATAAGAGCAAAAAGTTATGATTTGGCAGTAAATGCGGAATTTCCTTGAAAAAATCCCTTCCAAGCAGTAAAAGACAAAGTTATAATACTAAATATATTTTTTAATTTTACGAGATAAACTAAACAAATTAGTATTTACCCAAGTCATTCACCTATTTTACACAAATAAACAATAGGGACGTGTTTTTCAATTAAACAATAAATAAATTTTATAAAAATATTTTGGCCTTAAAAAATTGTAAGGTTGACAACTGCTGTCAGTGTCAATAGCAGCACGAGTCATTTGTCAGCGGTTTCACACATCCATTACCTAAGTTCTAAAAAGATAAATATGTTTTTAAACTTCCTCTTCCATATAAATTGTATTTTTTTTTATTATTATTTTATATCAAAAAACGTTACTTATATTTAAAAATATATTATTTCCTTTAAATTCATATATTTTTTAGTAACCAAATACCCACCTTTTTTAAACTTCCAAAAGCGAATCCTGTAGACGGTTTTAATTGAAATATCGTAAAGCACCACAAGATGTCTCGTCAATTCAGTGTAAATTTTACCAAGTTAAAGTTTTTTAGTTGCCTAAGTAAACTTTAGATATTTGCTGCTTTTTTGTTTTCACCGTATCGGCAAATTTCGCTGAAGATCCGAGAGAAGCCGTTTCCAGTAGGATTTGAAACAAATACCGGCCGCTGAACTTAGCCGGCTTGATGCAGCTGGATTTTATTAAAGCCAGTTTGACGCGCACTCCAAAGGGCTTTAGAGCTTTTCGATTTGGTCCGTGATTTTTTACGATTTCATAGATTTTTACGTAAACTTTTAAATTTAACGCGTTTTTTGACTTAAAAATGGTGGAAATAGATGGACTTTTTGACTTTCTAGTGTAGTGTTATTTGAACTTTTATACTGGTTGATATTCACTACAATATTTAAAATGTTGTGGGACAAAAGTTTTGTTTTTGTCTTTTTAACAACGGGTTGGTATACTTTCTTTTATTATTTATACAAAATGCATAGGCTAACAAAGTTTTTAATTCAATAATTTATGTTTAAAAAAACGGTTGATATAATTTTTTACAAACCCACTATAAGTGTGATTTTTGTCCCTTATTAATTTAGTCTTGCCGTGTAGTTTTTTTGTTAATATGGGTAGGTATACATATTGAAACAAAAAAATTGTTAAATAAAATAATGACTAGCTTCATGGGCGCCAGGAGAGGAGTCCAAGGGGGTGAACCACTTGAACCCCCTGGCTTTTGAGTAGTGTGTAGGAAAATGTAAGAAATAGTACATTTTATAGATTAAAAATCAAGTAATTTAAATATTTATAATTATTTAATTATCTAGAAAGTTGCGGCAACTCTGATTCAGACGAAATTTAGTATACGGGGTTTTTGGGGCGCTGATCACGAATCTTAAAGATTTTTTTTGTCGGAAATGTTTCGTTTTCGAGATATCCATCATCAATATTGAAATTTATACTAATCTTATTTCACTATATTTCCTCTAATTTTTGATTTAAGGGCAAAATGGCACAGAATATCTGATTTTTACATTTTAAAACACCATTTTTCTATGTATTTTATACCTTTTATTAAATAAATTGCGAAAGTTCACTTTAAAAATGCTGCAACCGTGTATACACTGTGCCATTATAGCCTGCTGCGATTAAAAACGATTGAAAGTCAAGCAATACCATTTAATGCATAAATAATGTAAAATACGTAGAAAAACGGGGGATTAAAAGGTGAAAATCAGATATTGTGTGCTACTTTAGCTTTAAATCAAGATTTGTTTGCAAAAGAAGGGCTAAAAATAGTTAAAATAAGGTTAGTCTCAATTTCAACTTTAATAATGGATATCTCGAGAACGAAACGTTTCCGAAAAAAATCTTTCAGATTCGTGTTGTTTCTCTTTTGCCGTGAAAAATAATTTTGAAGAGCTAAAAAAAAGGTCCTCACTGTCATTTCTTTCAATTGTAGTAAATACAATTCCACAAAATTACCAGTACCAATTTTGCCGCCCCTAAACACAACACCTTCCGCCCCCTAAAAACGCCGCCATAGGCTTCAGCCTACTCAGCCTTTTGGTAAATACGCCACTGAATTTATTTATGGACCAGCCATTTTTGACAGATAATATAAATTACAATAAATAAATAACTAATTATAAATTCGAGAATAAATCAATGATAAAAAGCACAAATACAATTTAAAATGTTAAATTAACAATAAAAGACACACCATTCTAAAAAATATAAAAGTACAAAATATGAAATATAAAATGGGGGTTAGCTTTAGTCCGGCAGCAAAGCAAAGGCATCTGAGCCACATATTGGTTATATGTAAAAGGAGCTATATATGTTATTGGAGCAAATAAACTTCGTTATCTATACTAAACATACAGGGTGTTACGCTGCCAAAAATTAAGGGGCCTTCCTTGCATGACTTTAAGATATAAGAGGTTATTTAAACATGGGTCTGCTGTCCGCAAATTCTTCGTTTTCAAAATACATAAACTTACAAAAAAAATGTTTTTCATAAGTATGCTAAACATCCTTTGCCCAATTTTATTGTTAATTTTCGATGTTATTTATAGTACATATGTATAGTAATAATTAATATTTCTGACAGTAGTGCCACGACTTTTGTGTATTTTTTATTATTTATTTATATTCGACAAGTAAAAATTCGGTTTTTTGGACTTTATTTTTTTTACAACTTGCTTAGTTTTCGTGTTTAAAAATAAGACTCGCCTTATGACATACTCCTGGACTACACAAAAACATAGGGGACATTTTCTTTTGGATATTAGGTAATTTTTATTTTTTTTATTAACAGTTTTTTAGCAACAAATACCAAATTAAATAATATTAACATGTAAACTAACGAGTTTTTCTAAATTAAATATTTTAAAATTATATGTGTTTTGTGTGATTCAAGGGTTCTTAATCAAATACCATTTTTTAACGGATTTTATCATGTCCGTAGTTATAGGTAGATATCTATATTTTTACCTGGCCATAAAAGGTTATTTTATCATTTTTTAAGGATAATACCCCTACTTTAGGATCATTTATTTTAAAATACTGACAGCTGCTTAATTGGTTTTTGCCTTAAGTAATTTATTTTTCTTTTTTTTTTCCAACCCAATGTTTTCCTACCAAGTATCGCGAAAACGACTTTTGCAACGTTTTTTTGTAATAGTCTCGGGGCCAGGACTGTTTCGTGTGTATTTCTATGGATTTTGACCTGCTGAGTTCGAATTTCAAACTTGCTTTTGTGTCGGAAGTGACGGTAATTTGTTATAAACAATTTAATTGTTTATTAGGCTCTAGCTCCTAAACGAAAAGAGATTGAAACATTTTTTCAAATAAAATTTGTTCCTTAAGTAAAAATCTACAAAATAATGTTTTATAAGCATTGATCTGATTGTTAGAATGACTGCAAATTAAAAGCATTTTATTTGAACTTTGTAGTTTTGGAGATGCTACAATGAAACAAAAAAATTTTTTCATAAATTTAAAGACTTTTATTAATAAAAATGCATAAAAAAACTGAAAGATATTTGTTTGAATTTTGTTAAAGATTATGATCATTTCAAGTAAAAATCGTTGTTCATTAATTCTTTTTTGAAAATGAGATCGATTACTTATAACTTAAAAACGGCTCGATGGACTGAATCGAAACTTTGTGGAGTTTTTAGGCATATTGAACCGTAAAAGACACATTTAACACTACTAGTTTTCTCGATATTTTCAGTTCAGCGCGTGAGTATCCCGAAAGCCACAAAAAGCCTTTTTTCTTGATTTTTTAAATTAATGTAAAGAATAAAAAAAATCAACATAAAAGCCAATTTTTGTGAAGAATTTATTTAAGATTTCAACCCTCCTTAATTTTCTTGTGCGATCAGCGGTTGCTGATATATTGATGGTTAAAGACAAAAAGATCGTTTTACATTCAAACTTTGATATCTCTGCGAAAAGTGGTCGTATCCATGGTTAGTTTATATTTATAAGGTTGCGACACATTCCCAACTTTTAGGCGGTTCGAGGTCGGGGACGCAAGGAAGGGCACTCCACGGAGAAAAGTTGGCAAGGCTGGGTAAAATCAAAGCTGAGGATCAATCCAGTGGCGTCTAGAATTTGCGCATTTCATTTTGCATTGTTTTGGAAGTGATATTTGTTGAAAGATGTAATCTCAAATGTCTTTTATTTAAAGTAAAAGACTTTACAACTTAATAATAATTAAAAACTGTTGTGTAAAGGGTTGTTCTACTAATACAATAAACTGTATATCTTCGGCACTGAACAACATGGCCGAAAAATGGGAGATGTAACGTGTATGAAGCAATATGGCCGAATGTCGTGACCCTATATAGCTGAATAAACAAGTTATCCGACCCATATAGTGACCAAGTTGGAAAAAGTTCTGGTTAGGTCTAGACCAACCAAAGAACCGAAAAAAAATCGAAAAAAGAAATCTTTTCGGTATTCATTACAATTGCACGGTACGCGTAACTCATCCTAAGATATCAAAAATAACAACTTTAAGCTTAAAAGGGCTTTTTTAAATTTCAGTACGACCATTTTTAAGCGAACACAGCCATTTAAAAACCTAATGTATTCTTTAATTTTTTCCACTAGTGTATGTATACAGATACAATAGCTTTTTCTTTAAAAAATATCTCTTTAGTGACGACAACAGCCTGTGGATTGTTCACTTAAACCAGCTTTATCAGAAAATCTAATTAAAACCGTATTAAAAGTTATTGTCTAGGATATTCGGTAAAAAATGGTTTAGTGGCAGTAAAAAAATTACATACGAGTATTTTCGAAGATTCTATAAAGAGAGGATATAACACTTGTGCCCATTAAGATTGATTTATTATTGGTAGATTTATCCCGACAGCCAACTTGATTGTGGCATTAAACTGTACATAATTTTTGGTGCTACATTACAATATCAATTAAACGTCTCGTGGAAAAACATCTGCATTATTCTGCACTAGCTTTTCGAATAAGACTGTCTTGAGAATTGAATATTAGAAAAAAAAATACCTTATAAAAAAATCCTCGAAAAAATGTTTGATTCCCGGGTTCATTTCATTTTCTTACAAAGAAAAACAAGAAGCCAAGGCACTTAATAATTTAAAACAAAAGACGAAAACAAAGAATAAAGACAAAAAACATTGGCATTCATTAGCATTTTCGCATCGCATGTGCCATGATTTCAGTGCGGCAGACAAACAAATGAGTGCAAGAAACAAGCCGGTTTGTCTGCTCTGAAGGCACGGCCTACGTTGATCTTGCGGCGATTTTGCGATTGCTTTTATTATGCACGTATAAAATTAATATTAATATTGTTTATGTTTTTCTTTGCATATTATTATGTATGCGTTTCGGATGCATGTTTTTAATTAACATGCGATTTATTATATATGATTCCGCTTCATAACAATAATCTGTCTAATTTTGCATACGAATAGCCGCTCTTTTAGTTTTCCATTTAAGCAATATCTTTTTTTTCAGTCTTGCTCAAAGTTGGTTCTGCATCAGATGAACCGTACTTCCTCAGAAGCCCCAAAGATGTCTCCGTGGTGGTAGGGTCATCGGTAACCCTGCCGTGTGAAGTGACACCCAACGATGGGATTGTGTATTATTGGGAACTTAATGGTAAGATAAATAGTTTTGTTTTGATTTTTTTTGCAGTTTCTCTACAGCTTGGAATATTACTATACAGTTTAGCACTGATCTCGATGGATTGCTAATGTTATAACCTGCGCGAAACAAAAGCTACATGTCATGGGCGAGAAAACCGGTTTGTGCGCAAGCCAGTTGAGGGTAAACGCACCCGGCCCCAAACAAACTATCCGCATTATTGCAAAGAATTTGTTGACGGCGTCCTGGTTTTCTGCTCGAAGTACGGTAGTTAATGAGCGTTACGGTCAGATCGTGGACGAAGGGTACGGGGTGCCGTTGTATTTACAAACATTTTGTCTACATCATTGCATCCTACGACCAAAGCTATACAGGGTGATTCAAAAATGGATCACAAAACTTAAGGGGGTGATTTTACTTGAAAAATAAGGGTAAAGCTTCATATAATTTTTTTCAAAATGTCATTCGTTTTCGAGTTACAAGCCGTCAAAGTTCAATTTTTATTTTGGTTTTTTCGCCATATTGCATTTACTTTTTAACCAATCCAGTTGATATTTGGCACACAAATCGAGCTTTGCAGATTCTAAAATTTTAAGACAAAAGTACTTTTTTAAATACCTAAAAGATAAAATTTATTTACATCATAACTTTTTATTTTGACAGATATCGCAAAGCTGGGAGCGCCATTTTATAGACAGTCAAAAACTTAAAAAATAAGGGACTCTTTATTAAAGTCGATAAACCTCCCCGTTTAGGCACCAATAGACATCAAAGTTTTCATCAATTTCAATCAAATTACCTACATACATACAGGGTGTCCAGTAACTCAACCGACAAACCTAATCAAACGATTCTACAACAAAAATAGGAAAAAAACTTCACATAAACATATGTCCTAAACGTCTTAGTTTTTGAACTACGGGGTGTTAAAAATTATTATTTTTTAAGTTTTTGATTGTTTATAAAATGGCGCCCCAGCTTTGCGATATCTGTCAAAATAAAAAAGTTATAATGTAAATAACTTTTAAGTTTTAGGTAAAGTGCCCTCTGGCGGTATTTAAAAAAGTACTTTTGTCTTAAAATTTTAGAATCTGCAAAGCTCGATTTGTGTGCCAAATATCAACTGGATTGGTTAAAAAGTAAATGCAATATGGCGAAAAACCAAAATAAAAATTGAACTTTGACGGCTTGTAACTCGAAAACGAATGACATTTTGAAAAAATATATAAATATCAATATATATTTTGTCAAGTAGAATCATCCCCTTAAGTTTCATGATCGATTTTTGAATCACCCTGTATAAGAATTATTTTTTACCTTTTTAATATGTTGTCAGTTAACTGAAATACAAGGGTACCAAAAATGCAATATTTTTAAACTCGGCCTTTTTGCCCAGAAACTAAAAGGCTCGCTAAAAAGGCTAAAACCATAGGCGCCGCCAGGATAACTTTCAGGGGCTACAAAAAAATTATAAAGCAAGAAAAGAAAGCGCTTCATGTAAGGAATTGTACCTTCTCATATATATCTGGCATTTTTACCTAACCTGTTTTTAAATGGACAAAAAACAATTTTGAATAACAAAAAAAAAAAAGGGTGGAAAACGTACTTTTTCATACTTATGCTGTTGGATTTAAATCGCGTGGGTATTGCATTCAAAAGCCAAGGAGTTCAAGTGAACCACCTTTTACACCCCTTTCCGGCGCCCATGGCTAAAACGGTTTTGTTTATAGCATCTATCTTTAATAATAACCGAGATACCCCGCAGTTGTAACCAAAAAGGGACACCCTGTCCTTCCAACATAAAAATTTCTGGTGGAAATTTATTTTTTCAGCAAGCAGAATTTTTTATGAAAAGACATTTTTTGTAGAGCCAATAATTAAAAAGTTTTCCATTTTTTAACAACTTTTGAAGACGTTTTACCTCAGTTATTTTATAATAAAAATGCCAAATATTTTATAGCGAGTATTTCACTAGAGTGTTTTACACTGGCAAAATGGCATTGCATGTTGAATTGTATTCAAATTAAAGGTTGAACACTTACTTTTAATTCTCGTCCAGATTTTTTTAGGCAATATATTTCTCTTGTTTTTTTATTCAAATTTGTTGCTTTTGGTAATTTCGTTCATGACATTTAATCAAAACCACTCGCTTGTCATCTTGTGGTTTTGTTATAAATGTCATTCAGGAGAGTGTCAAGAAACAGATTTTCATACAATCGAAATATTTTGCCAGCAAACTTTTCTCCCTTATGATATCATATATGATAATAAATTAAATGTCCGGTCTTAATTCTAATCCTGTCTAAGGTACTTTTATCTCAATTACCGAGTGTTTATTTTTAATAAATTAATGGCCACCAAACATAAATAAATTTAAGTTGAACGCGCTTTCAGCGCTGTAGGATCCGTAATTATTTCATTTTCGTAATAAATCATACGCCGTTGGGTCGGGGATTTAATTACTACGAGATTAATGATATCCTTTCGTAATTAAGTTGATTTTAAAAAAGTAACCGGGGTTAAAAGGAATTTAATCCCTCATTATAGTTTCTCTATTAACCGTTTGGAATTTCCTTGCAAATTTCAGCGTTTGTGCAAAAAAAGAAGAATATGGGAATTCATATATACAGGGTGACGGGTGACCCATTTTGGTTTCAACAGCGAAATATCTCAGTTATTATTAAAGCTGGATAATTCAAATTAAGCTTGCAACATTGTTAAAAAGCCCTCATCGGCATAATTTAAAACTGACTCACAAACCCAGAACCCGAAACGTCCGTTAAGACTTCACGGGTTCTTTAAAGGGTGAGTGGGGTGGTACCTCCTCAGGCGAGGAAAGCTCCTCTACCACCTACGAAGTATAGTATAAGACTCCATGACAATTGGTGGTCAAGTTTTTCTTATTGTGGCAGTTAATATCGCGTTTTCTTAATATTTTTTATAATTTATTGAATAAATGCAATAAAAAATACAAAGAGAATTGGTCTACAATTTGTACCAAGTGTTTTGGTGGTTGTCATCATAGATATATATGTCATCATAGTGTAAATATTCAAGAACTTACGTTTTGTCACTTTATATAAAATTACGCGGAACGTTAGCTGGTATAGAAGGAACAGTTTAAAAATGTAAATTCGGTGCTCTTTGATAAGAAAAAAAATCACAAAAAAGTTTAAAGCAAATAAATCGGTCTTGTCTTCGCGGCCGCCTATGCTATATTTCTTTTATGATATGCCGGTTGATGCAGGTGGTCATCGCACTATGGGATAGAAATTAATTTTTTTGGTCAAAATTCTGCAACTTACCAATCTAACTTAAAATGAGGTGCTTTTTACTGAAAAAATATTATAAATTATTACAAATGCTTTTTGGAAACCTAAAACTTATTATATGTTATTATAAATTTATACCCCACTTAACATTATTATTTTTTATTGTACAAAATAAACTAAAATGTCAGCTTGTTTGGTTAATTCGGTAGTATTCTAATCAGTAATCCGATGATTATTATCTCATATGATATACAGGGTACGACAATAGGTATGATTTTTTAAAATAAAATACCCTGAATATTATATCACCACCAAAAAATCTTTTAAATGCTTGAAAAATACTACATTTGATGTGTCTATCTCAATTAGTTTCGGAAGTATGACCATCCAAATCTGAAAAATAATTTTAAATTATTCTTAGAAGCGTAATAGAGATACATCTTCCCAACTTTTTTATTTTTTAACGTATAAAATAAATAATAACACTGTTTTGTTGGGTAGATTCTGTAGAATCTATATCTTTCATCAGAATGCTTTTATCTTTTAGGATATACAGTGTAGGACAAAACATATTAAATTTTAAAATAGAAAACCCTGTAAATTATAAAAAATCTTGTATCTGTCCTTACACTTAGAAGTAGCAAAAGTAGGAAGGCAATTGTAAGTACAAAAACTGATAAAGAAAAAGGTAAAAAAATCTTTGACAAAAGTAGCAAGACTTCGCGAGACTGCATCGGAAACCCAACAATAGCTCTTATTATTTAAACTCTTTTACTTTTTTTAGTAAACAAGGGTAATAATAAACTAAGGAGATTAAATGTTGTATATTTATGTTTACTTAAAATACATTTTCAAGTTTCTTATTACCCCAATAGAAGTCGTCATTATCCTTTTATAATTTTGCGTACATGTAGTTTGGATTATCTACTTTGAAATACACAGCATGAGCCATTAAAATTTCAAAGTTGCTTTTTGGCCAAAATAATGGATTTCTATCCCATAGTGTATTGGTGCGTGGCTGTAAAGGGTAGCGGCGCCTTTGTATAAAATATTCCGATTGCAGGCGGCCTTTTTTATGTTTTTTGTATTATTTTCAAGGGTACCGAATTTGCGCTTTTAAAATGTTTTTACTATAACTACTCTTTGTTTAATTTACGTTTTTCGACTATGATGTCTAATATTTTGTTTGAAATTTAATGTTTCTTGTTTTTCAAAAGTGCTTGCTTCTAGCCGAGACGCAAACCCAAAATCTTATATTTCTGTAAATATGGTAAATACTTTCGACACTTTTGATCTAGATACCCATTTTTATCATCTGATTTGCCGAATTGGAACACTGCTGCTCCTTAATTTAAATTTCCTATAGAACCTTGCGGTTTTCGCGAACCTGAGCTACTTTCTTATCAAACAAAAGATGCCATAAACAAAGCCATCAT
Organism: Listronotus bonariensis; assembly: GCA_014170235.1. Classification (NCBI taxonomy): domain Eukaryota; kingdom Metazoa; phylum Arthropoda; class Insecta; order Coleoptera; family Curculionidae; genus Listronotus; species Listronotus bonariensis. The sequence goes on from JACEGR010002052.1 coordinate 65,439, forward strand.
GACCATCTTAGTTTCTGAGCTACAGGGCGATTTTAAATTTTTTACAATTCCAGATACCCTTTGTATCTCAGTTGGCTGATAACGTATCAAAAGGGTAAAAATGGATTCTTATATGTATAACTTTTTACGTAGAATGCAGTGGCGTAATCAGAATTTTTTCCAATAGGTATTCTTGTTTTGAAAATATTGACCAATGATAGTTTTTTTTAAACAACCCTGTTGTCAAAGAATACATTTTTCTTTTTTTTAAGCTTCTCAAAAATATATATAACACGTGAGGTTATTTTTAAAAACAACGAAAAAATTCCCAATATTCATAATTCACATCCAAAATTTTGCAATAGGCCGTGCAAACAAATCAGTAAACAGTTTTTTTTATTGAGTTAGTTATTGTAGTGGCGCTTATGTTACAAATTTCAAAATTGGATTTTGCTATTTCATTTAATTATGTTTTTTTTTGTTACATAAATTTGGGTATGTAGCACTTACACGAGCAACATTATAAATTTGTAAATAGTTTTTATTTTATAATTTTCTTGATTTATTGATAGCATAATATATTTAGTTTATTTTTGATTCAGAAAAACATAAAATAAAAAATGTATTGCTTTTGGCTAAGAAGTTATAAGCCATAGTTTCAACAAAAAATGTGGTGCATGGATTGAAATTGCCACTAAATATAATAAATTAATAGGTGTATTTTAAATAAAAAATACAGAAAATAGAATGTACTGACAATAAACTTAGAAAATTATTTAATAGGAACCATTTACTAATTAAAAATTTTGCTCAAGAAAGTGTTGCCTACCTTAATTTATATAACAAAAAGAAACATTATATAGTTTAAAAGCAAAATTCAATTTTGAAGGTCGTGACGAAGGCACCACTTAAGTAATCAAGTCAATAAAAAAAACTGGTAACTGATTTGTTTTGCATGCCCTGCTGCAAATTTCTGGATATGAAATATGTTATTGGGGAGTTTTGTAGTTGTTTATAAAAAAAAACTAATGTTTTTAAAAATCTTGTAAAACGGCAAATTTATTCTAGGATCCCTCCGGAAATATTAAACTCGCCTCCCCTCGCCCTGGAAAAACATTTCTGAATTCAACACTGAACATCTATGTGTCCCCTAAGAAATGCATATAATTTGTCGTTTCTACTTTTCCTTGCATTATTTTGAGAATATTTGGGCTTTTTTAAAATATATTATTTTTAATTTTTCTTTAAATTTTGTAAGTGTATCTAAAAAGTACTTTTTTTTCCAGGATCAAAAGTAGTGAACACAACTCGCAGGTTTATGCAGGGCAGCGACCTTCATATTACTAGAGTGGATAGAGAACGCGATACAGGCGAGTTTACTTGTATTGCTGAAGATGTATCGCGTCGAAACGCTCCCATTTCTAGCTCTCCTGCGTCGCTCCTTATTGAGTGTAAGTAATTGTCCTAATATTTTTGTAGGAGTCCATTTTTTTATGCAGGGTGCGTTTTTAAAAACTTATAATGGGTATGTTTTCTAAACTAAGGCAAATATCAAAAAATAAAAAAATACCGTTTCTATAAAACCTGGGGGAATATAAATATGGTATTTTTCAAAATACTTCTATCGACCCCTTAAGCTGCACCCCAGTCTCCTAAAAATCTTAAATGGCAACACCCCTTATGTGGCACCTCTCTCGAAAGCTTATGAAAAAAGCTTTTCGTTGGTCATAAAAAGTTGGGGTAAAATAAAATATTAGTCTTAAATTTTAGAAAAATCATATTTTATTATTCATAAGAAATACCAGAAAAATGTCCAATTAAATTAATGTAAAATTAATTAAAAAAAAGGTGGTTGATATAATTAAACGTCCTAAAGAGCTAACTCGCCCCGATAAAAAGTTATGGTTACTTCTAAAATATCTCTAAAAGAAGTTATAGCAACTGGTCTTGGTTAATACATAATAAAAATTATGTATTTATGTGAACTTAACCATACAAACCAAATAAAAATGATGTCCAGTTCACAATATTATTAAAAAAAATAAACAAAATAATTGTTTAATTGTGATTTTAAATAAAGTAAAAATAGTATTGTCTATATTTTAGGATATAAAAAATGTTTCTTTATTGCTGCAAAACAGGGTTGGGTAGTATTCGAAAACTCGGTATTCTGAATAGTATTCAGAATACATTTGGTTGGTATTCGAATAATATTCGAATAGATCTATTTGTTTGGTATTCGGAATTCGACCTAATACTTTTTGGTCGGTATTTGGTATTCTGTATTCTGAATATCGCTTTAAATATTCTGGTATTCGAATATCGGTATTGGAATACTGGTATTCGAATATCATATTCAAATACTGGTATTCGAATACTGGTATTCGAATACCGGTATTTGAATACTGATATTTGAATACCGGCTTTTTTACAGTCCCGAAATCTTCGGGATTAAAGTTCCGGAATTTTCGGGATCAATAAATAAATTTTATTTTCATTCACAGTAAAAATAAAACGTCAGCCATTTTTATTTCCCTGCTGATTTTAGTCAGGATTACGCGGTCTCACTTAAAAGCAGTGAAAAATATTTATTTGTATTTTTTAACAATATAAATGGTATTTACACAGGGTATCCATTAACTTTACTGACAAACTTTTAAGGAAAGATTCTCCAACAAAAAATAAGAAAAACTTTATATGAACATACATAAATTTTAGGCGAAGAACCAATTCTAAAACAGTATTTACCAATCGGTTATGTTGACGATTAAACAATGTATTATATACGTCAAAGATATCACCAATTATTACCGCGGTTATAATTGGTTAAACGCCTAAAATTGATAATATTCTATTCTACAGCAGTTTTTTTATAATGTCTTAAAATGGCGAAAATTTTTAAGGAAAAAAAAGGTACACCACTGCATTTTTCTCAGAAAAAAAATAAAAAGGAGGGTCTCGAGGAGGGTTGTTCCTTTTTTATTTTTCTTTTGACACGAAAAACCTCCTTTTTGTTTGATCTTCAAAATTTTTTGGCCTTCAGTATTCATGAAAACTTAAACCATTATTACCAAACTTAGTATTCGAATACTTTTTTTCTTGGTATTCGAATTTATTCAGTATTCGAATACTTTTTTTACGGTATTCATATTTATATTCGAATACCGAAATTCAGTATTCGACCCAACTCAGCTGCAAAACTTTCAAATTTGCAATATGGCAGCTTATTATTGTTTTTTAAAGAAAAAAAACTTAAATTTTTCAAAAAGTAATTGCATCGGCCGGGAATCGAACCCGGGCCGCCCGCGTGGCAGGCGAGCATTCTACCACTGAACCACCGATGCTATATTTATTTTTAGCGCAGACACCTATTCTATTAGCGTAATCAATAATCACGAAGTATAATCGAATTTCTAATATTAATAATTATTTTATACAAAAATAAATGATCTCATTTTACGAATAAAGTCGTGTAATTAAAATATACCGACAAAATAACCAAAGAGCTTTTAGATCTAGTAACAGTAGTAACATTGATCATTTTATTTCTCTTAGAACTAATTTATCCAGTTTTGGGTGGCAACAAAAGAAGGAACTCGTTTTTTTGCACTAGTTGCCAATTATTTATTGTTGATAATTATCAAAAAAAAAAAGTTATGTTTCCGCCCGGGATCGAACCGGGGACCTTCCGCGTGTTAGGCGGATGTGATAACCACTACACCACGGAAACAACTTATAAAATTGTAACTTTTACCAGTAGCCATACTCGATTTATATAAAATAAGCAATACATGTTTTATTTAAACATTTAAAATATTATTTCTACATCAAGAAAACAAAAATGTCTTATTAGAAAAATATTATTTATTGACTCGTCACATGGGTATTCTTCGGTCTGAGCCCGAGGGTATAGACTTTTGAACACACAGTCAATTGACCGTTACGAACTTGCGGACCTAACTAAAGTTTTTTAATTAAAATTTGCACGAAAAACATAAGTCAACTAGGCTATTCACGTATTCTAGGAAGTTATTTTTAATATATTTTTTTTCGTAAGCAATTATTTTCTAATTTACGATTATGGTATTTTTGGACTCAACATGTATTTTAATTAGTCAAAACTCCCCTTAATTGCTATTCTGAGACGAAATGCACCATAAACCAAAGACAGTAGCCTAATGTGCACGTGTTAGTTTTAGTAATAAATCCAAACATATCTGTGAAGGCCTATCACGTTTCAAAGCGACGGCGGCGCTGTGCCGACATCCCTGTTAAAATAAAACAATAAAAATACTCTTTGTTTGCGTTTTACAGCTTTTATGGGAAAGATCCTACGGAAGTTGTCTTTATTTAATGTTAATGTTATTATAAAATCCAATCAGTGGAAATTAATGCTTTTTGGGACATTATCTAAACTTTCATGGAGATTTCAACCTGCATTTCCTGTTAGCCAAATCTAGGGATGGCAACGATATATCGATCATTTTCAAATATCGATTATAAAAAAAATAAGTATTGAGGTTTTTTTTAATATTATGCCATATTTATTTACCCACTAACAGGTAAGAAATTTTGTTTGTAATATTTGATAATTTATCGATATTTTTATTTCTTTTAAATATCGATATATTGCATCTTCGATATTACTCAATAATCGATATTAGACAAAACGATATCGATGTTCTTTTAAAATTGGACATCCCTAGCCAAGACACGCACTAGGGTGACAGAGTAATCTGGGTCCTTATTCTTGAGACTGGAGAACAGCGGGGCGGAGTTCTATCGAAAAGCTTAAATAGGTATTCTTGAACGACTGCTCCCATCACGCGACTGTAAAGCCGGCTGTCCATGAGAGCGGTTTTCCGCCCGTGTGTTGAAAATACTCGCAGAAAATCCGCTGACACGTCCATTGTAGCGGAAAATATTAAAGCGTTTTGTTTAGAATGGTGATTTTATGAAAGAATTTTCTTTGGTTGATACTACGATTATGAGGTCACTATTGATGTCAATCATCATCTGTCTGTGGGATGGCAAATGTATTGGATAATAGACAATAATAAAGAATTTTAATTTTATCATGGAAAAACCCACTTTTGTAATGCAAAGGAAAAAAGAAATCTTATTATTTTGGGCTTTTTAAAGTTGAGAATTATGCAGGTACTGTTTTTTTTAAAGAACAAAATTGTTTTTAATAGCGTTCATCCAGTGCTTTGACCCTAGCGTTTTAGTTTATAATGTAGTAAAGTTGCAGAGCACTAAGGTTAGTATTATCTTTTAATGTCTATATGAAGAAGTAGAATTTATATATGACATTAGGGAATTATTGGAATAGGCAAAAAGTGCTATCAGTATTAAGGGAAAAACTTATTTTATTACTGCTAAACCTTAACGCGTCTATGTGAAGAAATGGTATTGGTCAACATGACATGCTTGTATTATTTTTAACCTAAAACTGAAATATTACTTGTTTTTATTTATAGTCTATTTTATTTATTTGTTTTGTATAGTTACAAATGAAGAAGTTCTAACTTTTTAGTATATTTTAAAGACAAAATTTAAAAATAAATAAAAATTACTTTAACCCTTAACCTCATTTCGTTTTTAAATTTCAAAATAAGAAGGGAAACGACCGACTATATTTTGGCACAATTAAAGTCTAGCAGTAACTTTAATAAAGTTTCCCTTATTTAAAACCACTACTGAGCATGCGTAAAGTCAAAATACTGCTGAATTTATTACTGCTATACCTTATATGAATTCCAATAATTCCCTATTAATAAAGAAAGCGTTACTTGCCCAAATTGCAATGATCATCTGCTCAAAAAAAATTTAACCCAAAACCTGTGCCTCCTTTTTTGTCTTTTGGTCGTATTGAAAGTAGGACAAATATCTTTTTTTTCGCCAAATATCATACTGAAGTAAATAATTAAAATAAGTGTAGTTAATGTCGTCCATAACACTTCTTTTATTTAAAATGGATCTTTAACGTCTTGTCTTGTCTTTAAGCAACAACTCATCAAGCTCATCAACTAGTTCAAGGTTATAGTTTTTGGCTATTAATTTGAAAAATCCGCACAATCTAGTGGAAAACGCAAAAAGTTATTATTAAAGTCATCCGCGAGCGGAAAACCGCTCTCATGGACAGCTGGCTTAAGCAAAACAGCCCGAGAAGTGAACGATCATTTTGGCGATGTGATCGAGTCCGTTTTCTTATTCTCGAGAATTAGGACCCTGGCGGTGTGGTGGTCAGCTGGTGGTATAGTCCTTTTCACGATCTAAGAAAGTGTCTTAGGCTTGGAATGCAATAAAACCCTAAAACTTTTCGAATTTACTGTGCAAGGCTGCACTATACCTGATGAAAAAGATGTACCATGTGTAAAGTTGGTTGGGAGTTAAATAAACAAACAATAATTTGCAGTAATACGAGATTTTAACAGTATACAGGGAGTTTCCTAACTACGGTACGAAACTTAAAGGGGTGCTTTCCTACGTCTTTTTATGAAAAAAGTTCCAATAAACATATGTATGTCCGGACTGCTTTTATGCTGAGATACAGGGCGTTAAAGTTTTCATAAAAAGTCGGTATCTTTCATATATCTTAGGAACCTTTTAACCGATTTAAATAATTAAATTTGGGACACTTAGTTAATTTAATAAGGCGCTTGTAAAGCTTTGCCTAGATTAATAGGTATTATTGGGTCCAGTGGCGTCTCATTGGGCACCACAGTCAATATTATTTATTGCATTCTTTTACTATACATACAGGTTCTAGGCTATTTAAATTTATATACCTAGAGCGATAAGAGTTTTCAATTTCTTTAACGTGTTCAGTACAGTTTCTCCACTGTATAACTATACATTTTCGACTTGTCAAATATTACTGTTAAATCACAAATTTGAGGCATTTGAAATTATTACATAAAAGAATAGCTAGCTAAAGTTTTTGAAAAATATAGATATGTTCGCAAAATTTGTTTAAAGTCACGAACATGATACAAATTGAAGATTCTCCTTTAAAACCTAAATTTTCTTTGGGAAAACGAAGGGGGCGAACCAAAAAAATAAACTTTTTGCTCGCAAACTATTTATACACTAACAAATAGTAGAATACAACACTGAAAGAAAATCTAGAAGAATATAAATTTTATTTTGTTGAAACGCCAAAACAATTTTTTTAATAAACTTTTATTTTTGTTTTTAATAAATATAAAATATGATATCAGACAAAACTGATACTAAAAGAGATAAGTGAGGGTACGGAGTCCCCATATCTTTATAGCGCCATATAAAAAACAACTTTACGACATTGTGTAACATAATGGGTACCTTTTTGACGATAAAATAAGGAAAATCTAATATTTACAAATGCGGCTCAATTTTATGGTACTTGTAGATAAGAAGAAAGCATACACAAACATATAATATTGAAAAGTTGTACACCTATGCGTGTATAAAAAAAGAAAGTTTTTATATAGGGAAATCTAAGTAAATGGAAATTACTAGTATATTTTTTTCTGATTTCCATGTTATCCACCAATTGATGGTTTACACAGAAACCATATATTCCTTAGGCCAAAATACAAAACTTATTTCTTTCTTTATATCAAAAGAAAAATCAGACATTTTTACCTTTATAATATTTAAATTATTAAACAACCACACTAAGTTTAAATTTTTAATTAAATACGTCAAATCACAAATTTAAATTGACAGATATTTAATAATTATTGTAAAGGCTTCCATAACAACTTAGGTCTAAATATTGTCGTTTTACATAAAATAGATGACTAGTTTTAAGCTTTAAATTTCACATTATTCGTTTTTCCTGTCACAGAAAAAAATGGTGTATTATACACGGGCAAAATTTTTTAGCTTTCTAGTCTTAAAGGCTAGAAATATTCCCCTTGTATATTAAATAACCATTTTTGGTTGCACTAACTAACTTAAATGAGAATATCTCAAAACACCACCGCCGCGCCGACGCGGCGGGCGTATTTTCGACCAGGATCCCTTCGTCTACCTGCCCAAGAAAAAGGGTCAGATAGGGACATGGACATTTTCGACCACGGGCCATAGAATTTTTTGATAAGATTTACCCTTTTTTATTAAATTGTACGACTGGATAATTAAAACAGTTTTAGGGAATTACGAATGGTTAGTTCTGGTAAACGAGTCCTTTTTTATTTCTTAATTAAACTAAGACTAATACACACTTTATAAATCCACTTAAGAATTCTATTCCCACCTTTATCATTAAAATTACACCCTTTATAAAAATCCTAGTACAAATCATAATTTTTTTTCAAAACCATGGAAAATTGCTTACATTTTCCAACAAACTTTCATTAAAAAAAATATATAATATATATTATATATTCCTTAGTTTTGGCTTGGGAGAAAATAAAATTTAATATGTAAAAGTCAGACCCCAGACCCAGAAATCGTGTTGACAGGAGTTATCTTTCATATTCTTAAATAATACCTGCATCCTTTTGGTCGAAAATACATATAAGATAATCCGCATTCTTTTACTTATGTTCATGTGTTTTTTAGTACCTGCTCTAAACTTGGTCGAAATTACATCCGCCTCCGCCGGCGCCGCGCCATTTAAATAACCGTTTATGACTCCGATTGTTATTATTTATTTCTAATTTAAACAAACTGTAGCTAACTTCCAAAAGCCACTGAAAGAAATTTGTTACATTTGTGACTATTATTTTTATTCTTTAAAGTAATCATCATCTACTACGGAGCCCCGCCTCTGTTCTAAGCCAATTTTGATTCGTTTTTGCCATGCACGAAAATTTATTTCGACAGCCAGCTGATAGCCAATTGTCTTTTGTTCGGAAAAAAAAGCAGACGGCTGCGATTTGGATTTTGAAACATTCGCATCATCGCGGCCCGAATGTCTCGTCTGCTTTTTGTTGTTTGTTTTTGCTGATGTGACGGAATGGCAGATCAAGTTGGCCATGCCAGACAGTCGAAAAACTAAGATACGATGACGAATGTAAATTTTCAAATTTTATACTTATCAATAAAGTACATACAAATTTGTGTTTTTGTAAATTAAACATGTTTTAAAGAAAAATTAAACTTCTTTTCTATATGTTACTGACAATGTACGTTGTGCAGTCGTACCTAGGTTTGTCTAGCCAAAGTGCGCATTGCCGGCCCTCTTCAGGCAAAATCCGATATTGTTATTCTATTCTATTCTATTTTTTTTCTTGGTTTTGGTCGCTTCAGGTCCAATCCACCACTCTCCCCCTTCCGGACTATGCTTTCCAGAGGCTTCGTCGGCGGAAAATCTGGATAATCGAGCTCGTAGCTCCCAGAAATTCCAAAAAAGAAAACAAATAACTCCACAATCTATGCAATGCATAAATTGTCGACTGTCTAACCAAGATCTGCTACTGGTGTTACGTATAACCTTCACTTTCACTACTGACAGTTCCCATGGCATGCCCATCTATTTCCCGCCATTTGAGAAATACCTCGTGTTCACTACCAAACAGGATACCATCAGCTTATAGGAATCTTCGCTCACAGCGCTTAGATCCAGAAGAAGATGCCGTCAATTTAGCGTGAATCTTTCGCTTGATCCCCGAAGGTAAAAAACGTTAATACGACACCTCTAGCCGCCACTCCGGGAAGAACTTTGTAGTCCTCTACGTACGTCCGCACTGTTCGGAGGTCAAACAAGGAGTCTCTCCGATATTGTTAGTTGTTAGTGTCTGATTAGTTCTAAGTAGGGCTGTGCGAATATCGATCGAATCAAATCGAATATTAATATTCGATTTGAAATTCAAATCGAATAATTCAAATTTTCAAATTCTTTGAAATTCAACGAATAATTCGAAAAATTTCAAATAATTCAAAAATTTTCGAATAACCAGAACTATTTACTAATTATCAAAATATGAATGGATTCTTTATTTTATCCAATTGAGATTCCATAACATCGGGCATCAAAATATTCTACTGACCCATAATATCCTTTTTGATTAAAAATTAATTATCTGAAGAAACAATTACTCAATTTTTATTTCAATATAAATATATATAAAATAAAATCCTCTTTTTTATATTTTTATTATAAAATTTTTGAAAGAACCTGTACAAAATGCAAAAGATAAAGTATTGACTTGCAATAATTCGCCGTACCGCTCCACGTTGCACAATCACGCCACATAGCGCGGATAGCGCGGACGTGGAGGTGGACGGAATTCACGTCGTTTCAAGGGCTTGGCAAATGATTTGCCGGTGATTCAGAGCTTGATTGGTTTGGACGGATGTTTGGCAAATTGTTCTCGGCGCAGCTTAAGAGTGCTGTACCACAGAGCAGGCAAAGTCCTTTTCAATTGGATGTACAGCGTGTCGCCTTTTCGCCTTACTGAGTATAGCGAAAAGTAAAAGAGATCGAAATACCTGCACAATCTCGTTTTCTATTTTTAAAACAAATTCAGTGGTGAAAGTAAATTATGGCTAACTTTAATCGTGTTGGAGTTATTCGTACATAGTTTTTTCAAATTTTATCAATTTGGTCAGGCACTTACTCGCTTGATATGAGAGATCAAAAAAATGTTAATAGGAAAGTTTTAGGGATTTTCATGTAAAAATCAGTGGCGTACCTTTATTTTTCTATTTACTTTTATGTATTTTAAAGTAATAACACAAAGTTGTTTTTTTTATGAAACTTCCTGTATATTTTATTAATATTAAAAAACCCAACTTAGTTTTATTATAACTTTAACATAAAAGTCAATGGAAAAAATATAGGTACGACACTGAATTCTACATGAAAATCCCCAAAACTTTAATATCTACATTTTACATCTGTAATATCAAGCAAGTTACAATTGTCTGGCCAAATTGACAAAATTTGTAAAACACTATTTCTAAAACTAATTAAGTTAGCCATAACTTTTACCACTAGATTTGTTTCAACAATCGAAACCGAGATTGTGCAATTAGATTTGTTCTTTATCTTTTTATTTTTCGCTATACCCTGTAAGGTCAACGAATATGTGCCACCCTGTACAAGGATGCAAAATTTTGCAATCCATCCTATAGTAAATTTAATACCGAAAGTTGTCTTCTTTTCAAATTTTCTGTCGAATGTTCTTAGCCAGTAGAGTAGAAAAAATATTTGTTTTTTGATTCTATTTTGTTTATATTTAACAAATGTTGAAGATATCTTGATTTTTGTTATATTTATTTTTTCGAAAAGTTTTCAGTAAAAACTGTCACCAAGTATGTACATCCAACAACTCTTATTTTCTGAGGGATAATGCTGAGTTTGCTATCTGAATTTAACAAATGTAACATGTACACAAACTCGATCATTACCGTGTATTTTTTCTCCACACGTTTTTCTTTTATTTTAGCGCAGTTTTTCCCTATAATTGAAAAATTGATGTGCTTATTTGGCCCGTCTGTCCGCTGTCCAATTGAATTTGAAATAAAAAAACGAAAACCAATTGAAAATGAGTACCTATTTCGAACAATTTCACATATAAACGAGTTTTTGGGTCGTTTTGTTAATGGAATTTGAATGAATAACTGAAAAAGCTTTTATTAGTTTTATTTTGTGATTTCTATGGAAGCAATGTAAGAGCAGTCTGATGCATACCCTATCAGAATTTTTTTTCAAAATTATTGTTATAACTGTGCTACGATTTTTTTTTACTTTTTCTAAGTTTAACTAAAAATTAGCCATAAAAACCCTAAAAATGTTCCTTATTTTAACGAATACCGGGCACAACACTCAGGTAGACCTGACAGGTTTAACTGTACAGTTTTAACTGCGCAGGTAGAACTGAGCGTGTGTGGTGATGTTCAATTTTGCACAGGTTGCCTAAACTGTAAAAAAAACTGTACAGTTGTTAAACCTGTCAAGTCGACCTAAGTGTGTGTGTCCGGCAAAGGAAAGTTGAAAATAGTAGATTCTCGTCTCCCGTGTCTTCTTGTTCAGACGAGAAACTGATTTTCTAGATACTTTGAAACGTTTCTGAGATGCTTAATACTTGTGTTTCACCAAAATAAGCTTTTTGTTATGTTCGAAAATAATTATTCTCGATATTTAAAGTTTTAAGCTATCAGTTTCATACAGGAGAAAAATAGTTCAGAATCAGGTTTAGCTGTAAAATGTAAACAATTTATGAAATAATGGCTACCTTTCTTTTTCTTCTGATTGGTTGGTTATAAAGTCTATATCGAAATTTATTGTCCAGATTTTATACATATTTTTAAATTAATCAACTTTACAAAAGGATTTAAAAAATCATGTAATATTATATCGTAATTTTTACGGTATTATTTAGCTATGCTTATGTGCTTTTATTTTTTTATCCCGGTTATTATCTGCGTCTGCCTGCGATCAAGCTTATTTCATTTATTTTTCCAGAGCAAGTTGAGACAATAAAAAATGACGACCTCGTGGACACATGGTTAGAGAGCAAAAAGGCAAAAGTTTTAGTATAATTTCATTATAGATGCGTTTAACAATTAAGATCCTGATAATTCAAAAGTAATTAGTACAACCCGTCATTTATAAAAATTATTTACAGTTTTTGCATATAGTAGTATAGATACAACGAGGTTATAAAGAAAGTTCTTTATAACCTCGTTGTATAAATACTACCTGAAGTCCAATTCAAATTTACACCCTCTCAATTTTTTTCTCTTTTATCCTACAAAAATATCAGTTTATTGGTTAATTCTGTAGTTTTCAAATCAATTATCATATTTTTATTATCTCTTAAGATATACAGGTCTTTTATCCTACAAAAATATCAGTTTATTGGTTAATTCTGTAGTTTTCAAATCAATTATCATATTTTTATTATCTCTTAAGATATACAGGGTGGGACAAAAGCATAATATTTTTAAATGCCACACTCTGTATATAAAGAGCTTTACAAAAATACCAAATTTGATATGTCTATCTCTTATAGTTTTGGAAATATTAATTTTGTCCAACAGTCCCATAAGCTCGCTGCACTGTGAATCGCATAGAATTTCGGCCATCTTGTACAAGTATTTTCTGGACATTCTTTGTAGTTTGAGTTTATGAAAAAGCCTTACATCGGCGTAACTACGGGGGCCTGGGGGATCAGGTAAAGATGGGTCCAAATTTAATTCATTCTGAAAGCGATGCCGCCAAGTACACAAAAATGATAAAGTAAAGAAACCCTTTTGTGAACAATGATTTATTGCAGCAAAAAATATTTAACCCGAAGAGTTTCTAGTACCACGCCACGTGCCACCGGTTTTATAGTGGACAGAGGCGAAATAAGAGAATGTTTTGTAAGTAGGTGATACGTGTTTTAGCAATGCAATTTTTATTATTTATCTAAAAATATGTAATCAGGCTCTGTCCGAGGCTATGTGAATTCGAAAAGGTTTGTTTACTTTATCATTTTTGTGTGTTTGGCGGCATCGTTTTCAGAATGAATTAAATATGGGCCCATCTATACCCTCCACGTTTAATGCAGCCTTAGATTAGGTATGATAATACAAATACCCCAAAATCATATTAAAACCACAAAATGCGTTTTACAATAATTTAGACGTTTATTATAAAATACACAACGTTATAACCAATAATTATCAACATACTGCGGTTTCAAACCGCAAACGAAGCCGTATTTGCTTCGAAAATATTAAATTAGTGCATCCACGACCCCTATTACGCCGTTGAAAGACCAGGGGTGGATAACAGCGTAAGTTAACGTGTCTAAAATCAACCCTACTGGCTTTCCCGTCAACCCCCGATCGTAATTTCTAATTCTTGACATTTATGACCTAGTGCAGTCAATGGAGAGGCGACATTTGGAACCGTATGACAGTATGACGTAACGAAAAGTCAATAACACTACAGTGAACTTAGTTGTCACTGGTATGCTTTTTAATTAAGAAAATACGTATTTTGTATACAAGGTGTTCCAAATTAGTAATGCATTTTATGTTATTAGACTTAGACCTCGGAGAATATTAAAGATACAAAAGGACGTTTCAGTGGGGAATGTTTTAAATATTGGGAACCTATTTGTTTAACCCGACTAACCCTGGCTTTAACCTGGGTAGCAGGATCCAACCCTAGTTAAGGATCCGATCAATTTATGAACACGGGTTGAGATTGGCAGATCCTTCTTTGAACGGGTTTTCCATTTCTACCCTGGAACATCCCGTTAATCGTCTTCTTTTTACATTTACTAACTTTTATTTAATGCCCAAAAGGATTTTTAAGTAAAAACAAATCAAAGATTTCAGAAAAAATCACACCCCAAAATCAAAATACAACCGATTTATGTCAGAGCCTTTTTGTTTTCCGAAGTTTTTACTCCTAAACTCCTTAGGTCGACGTTAAAATTGCGATTCTAAAAAAATATTTACAGTAATTACTCTGCGCCCCGAAATACATTTTCAAGGCCCTTAAACGGCAGGAGTGGCACATGGTGCCCGGTGATTAAACAGGGTCTTCTGTGCCATCGGGAAAGCTTTGTAGCATCCAACGCACCTTTTCACAGATCAAAAGCCAAACAGAAAATAATTTTATTAAAATATACTTTTAAAGACATTCGCTTTTAAGGTTCGCACAAACCAAACTGCATGTAAAATTTTATCTTCCTTGGTAAAGTTTTAAAGGTGAGAAAAACGGAACTGGGAAAACATATTTTTCGTAACCTAGGAACCCGTTATGTGACATATACAGGGTTTTCATTTATATTTTGCCACCCACATTACTAAGAAAGATAAAGAAAAAAACGTCTTGTATAAAAGTTTCATACTTTTTTCATGTATTATCTTTTGGGCGTAACAAAAGAAACAAATAAACATCAAAAACTCAAGAAAAATGAATTATTCAAATTAAGGTGGTCATATTTCGAAAACTATTAAAGATAGATATATCAGATATGTTTTTGTGTAAAGCTTTTTAAAATGCTCTTTTAATGGTGACATAATATACAGGGTGTTCCATTTAATAAATGTTTACCTCTCCATTTTTTATGGGTTTTTAATGTTTATTTGTTGTTTTTGTTATGCCCTAAAGATATAAGACTTTTTTTTATTCTTCTTGGTTATAGTTAAAGGTAGGTGGCAACATATAAATGAAAACCCTGTACAAAAATCTCGAGGTGTGATTTTCTTGCTTTTACATAAATTTTCTTTACGCGAGTAAATCGTCTTTTGATTCTTGTTGTACAAAATGTCGTCATAAATCGTGACTATCAGCCTTTACATTATCAGAAAAAGTTTTTTGCTTCTCGCTACAAAGCGTATTTCGTTTCATTCATAAATGGTATTTACTCATTTGGCAAATGGAATTCAATCTCGATAAAATCAGTCTGCTTCGCGTATAAAAAGCCATTATTTGTATTTTCGCTCTTTGCAAACAGTATCGCAGGAGAACTGCTTAAAGTTTTTAATTTCATTAAGTTTTGTTGGGGGAAAACTTAAGAAATATTTAAATTTTAATATTTTAATATTATTTTATTTCTTATATTTAATATTTTAATATTTAAAAGGACATTATTTGTATTTTCGCACTTTGCAAACAGTATCGCTGCTTAAAGTTTTTAATTTCGTTAAGTTTTGTTGGGGGAACTTAAGAAATATTTAAAATTTATGTCATTGCTCCTCCAAAAATGCATTAAGCTGTCAGTCATAATGCAATAAAAATGCCTGTATTAAAATTAGGATTTACACAGTATTCAGTTACTCTACCGACAAACTAAGCGGTGATTCTACAATGAAAAATAGGAAAAAAACTTTTTACGAACATATGTCCTAAACAATATTGTTTTATTATAATAACTTTAAAACCATTTCCAAAATTTGAAATACTTCTCCTATGCATTAAAAGATATTTTTGGAATACAAGAAACAACATGTTTACCAGTGTCGTCCATAAGGGGTTGAAGGTATATATTTTTTAGAAAAAATGTACGCCACTGCATTTTTCTAATATAAAAATTATTTTATAATTCTCGTTTTGTTTGAATCTCTTAACTTTTTTATTTGATGTACGGTTTTCGCTTAAATAAATATAAACTATTTCGCGGTATAGTCAAATCCCTATCTAATTAAAGGGTAAATAAGAAAAAGGATTTTTACTGTAGAAATAGTAATCAGCTATACGAAATGACCATGCTAAGAAATGGTTTATATTTATTTACGCAAAAACCGTACATCAAATTAAAAAAGTCAAAAGATCAAATTTGCTTTAAACTAAACGAGAATTTTAAAATACATTTTTATTTAAAAAAATGCAGTTCCAGACCCAAAACCATTGAGATATTAGGATGAATTTTAGTACACGCAAATATATTATTAAGGGTACCATTGGGTACTTAAATCAGTGGCGTTCGTTCGAACAAATATTTATGACACTGGTTTTTGCGAAAAGTAGTCATTTCGTAAAACCAGATGAATCCTGCTTAAAAGTTTCTTTTGTACTTTTTTCATTCTTAAAATTAAAACTATATTAATTTGTTTGTGCTGTTCATTTTATTTTTTAATATTTGTGGTAAAATATTACATTAAATTTTCAGTTTAAATCTAGTAAGGAAATTGACTTTTTTTGTCTGTTTTGATATAAATGTAAAATAAAGTGTAAGGAAATTCTTAAGCACCCTGTATCATGATTTTTTTAATGATTTTATTAATTAACTGTAATGTTCATTAAATGAAAAAATTAGTTTGTATCTTTTCATACTGCGATTTTATAAAGAGCGATACAAGATATCGATTCTAATAAGGTAGGTATACTTTTTTGTAGTAACGGTCAAAGCAAAATGTCAAATTTGTTACCTGTGTCAAAAATGCTAACAGTACATAAAAAATCCTTGATACTATAGTAGCGGTCAAAAGTTATAAATAAAATATATTTTTATTCTTAATTTAAAGGTCAATAACTCCCTAAAAAGAGCGATATGACTTTTATATGAAGAACTTAGATTTTTTTAGCTTACTTTAGCACCCCATCATTTAAGACTTTTATTTTTAAGCACATAATAGGCGAACTTAATGGTTTTTAAAATTTAAAAATCATGTTTTTAAGTGTTAAAAATACTAACAGAATCATGCCCTGTCACAAATAAAAAAATATATTTAAAAAGCTGGTTTTACGCAAGTATTTTCTCCAATTTATTGTAACAAGTTGCTAAATAAACAACCGACTACCTACCTATTATAAAGTAAGTTATAAGTCGCCCGGTTAAGTTGTCATCCTGAAAGATGTTGCAGTAAGTTGGTATAAACCACAGTCGATCTATACAGGGTGTTTCTGGGAGGAAAGGGAAATATTTTGGGAACATGTTTAGAAGGCCAAAATAGGAGAATTTAACCCATATGTGTTAATCCGATTCCTAACCGTCTCTGAAATAATCGGTTCTAAAGTTATTTTTTATAAAGTTTTGAAGTAATTAGGAAGTGTTGTATTTCTCCAGTTTGTAGGTATTTTATTAGTTGTCAATGCCTAATTTAATTGACTGATAGTTTTGACAAGCTTGGTTGTTAGTTTGATTGATTCTGGGCGTTTTGAACCGAAAAGAGAAAAGGTTCCATAAGTAATGCCTCACACATTCAATCAGGGGGAGTATGCTGCAGCTTGTATTAAAGTTGGTGGGAGTATTTTCAAAAACTAACCAGAACTAGTGGAATTTTCCTGTTTTAGTAGAATAGTTTATGTTGATTTTAAATTAAAAAATAATTACAAAAAAACTTTAGAAATAATTATTTCAGAGACGGTTAAGAATCGGAATAAAACATATAAGTTAATTTCTCATATTTTGACCTTCTGAACGTGTTCCCAAAATATTTCCCTTTCTTCCCGAAACACCCTGTATAGGGTCGCAACATTCGGCCATATTGCTTTGACGTGTTATGACGTCACATCTCCCATTTTTCGGCCATGTTGTTCAGTGCCGGAGATATACAGTTTATTGTATTAGTAGAACAACCGTTTTCACAACAGGTTTTAATTATTGTTAAGTTGTAAATTCTTTTACTTTAAATAAAAAACATTTGGAATTACATCTTTCAACAAATATTACTTTTAAAACAATGCAAAATAAAATGCGCAAATTCTAGACGCCACTGGATTGATCATCAGCTTTGATTTTACCCAGTCTTGCCAACTTTCCTCCGTGGAGTGTCCTTCCTTGCGTCCCCGACCTCGAACCGCCTAAAAGTTGAGGATGCGTCGAAACCTCCTTTTTCCAGTATAAATATAAACTAACCTTGGTATAAACTTGCCGCCTGTAAAACCGTGGCTAAACTTTTATACTATAAATATCTAGAATTTTAAATTATGTTTTTCAATTCCTCAGCTATCTATGGAATAATTCAGCGATCAACATTTGAATACCGCCATCAAAAGCTCCTTACGAGACCCTGCGATAGAGATGGCAAAAAACGATAACGATAAAAAAGCAGTAAAAATGGAAGTTTTTAAAATTCATTTCGCGTGCGATCGGGTCTTCAAAAACAACGTATCGAACGTAGTCGGGGTCGGTCGGTTCACGACCGCTTTATGACGGTATTAAATTTCGAACTGCGAATCAACGGACGTTTGAAAACCGCAGGGCATGATTAACGGGGCCTTATCAACATAATTTAATTGTTTGCAACAAGAAGGCCTAAAATAAAATTGTCGCTCATACTAGGGAATGCAAACACTTTGTAATTTCTCCTACAAAAACATGTTCCTTTGTTTAAAGAGCAAAAAAAAACAGGTCCTTACTTTTAAGAAGACATTACACGGAATGCTAAGGAAGGGATTCACATAACAATATGCCTTGAAATAAAACAAAATAAAGTTTTTCTAACGCAAATATACCGTCTTACTCATGTTACCCCCCTATATACACCCATGTTAAGATATTATTATCAATTAAAGAAATTAAGAGATCAATTCACAAAATATACCA
Organism: Listronotus bonariensis; assembly: GCA_014170235.1. Classification (NCBI taxonomy): domain Eukaryota; kingdom Metazoa; phylum Arthropoda; class Insecta; order Coleoptera; family Curculionidae; genus Listronotus; species Listronotus bonariensis. Next base: position 84,350 of record JACEGR010002052.1, read on the forward strand.
ATCAACTTAAAGGTAGTTTGTGAGCTGTTTAAATTGTAGTTTACTTATGTAGTTAACTACACATATTTTGTTTTTGCATTTGCATTGAACAACTACAGGGCCTTAGACAGATAGTCTTTTTTTTTTTTTGGGGGGAAGGGCAAAACGCGACAACCGAAAAAATACTCCAGATACGTAAACAATTGGCTTAGGCGTCACGTCCAGCGGCGAGTCCAGCGGACAACCCATCTTTAAAGGTCTTTTATGGGCTTCTAGGAAGGGGGAGAATGGGAGGGTAATTGTCCTCCAACCCGTGCGTACGACTCTGGATAACTAACAATATGACTAAAAAATTCGATCACGAAAATGAAGATGGTGAATAAGGGAACAGCTTTGTAGATATATTTTTTCCCATTTCCAACCCGTAAAAGTTAAATTTTTTAATGCTTGTTTTTCCAGTTTTTTACTTGCAAAAAGCGATATGACTCATATTTGGAGCATAGACTATCTTGATTGCGCTCCATCATTTTAGGGTTCGTCCATTAATCACGAAATGTTTTTTTAACACAATGTTGACCCACCCCTCCCCTCTAGTGATACTTGCTATGGTTTTAAACTAATATCCCTTCTCCTCATTTTCTATCACGTGTATTTCTTTTGTACACAATATATTATTTTTTTACAATATTATTATTATCCTTAAATAAAAGTAAATGTAATCTAATTTTATTGTAGAAAATAAAAACCGTTATAAAAATATTTAGATAGACATTAAAAAGCATTTTAACTAAAAAAACACGAGATATATTCCTTACACCCCTCCCCTAGTAATTTTTTCCGCACCCCTTCCCCCTCTACAAACCTCACGTGAATAATGGACGACCCTTTAGTAATAAATTACATTATTTGTGAGCTCCACAGGGCTCTTTACCTATATTGAAAATAAGTTTTTGCCATAATTTTTCAGTTTTAAAAGCTACTCTGTTTTTAAGCAAGTTTTTTAGAAGACCAAGGCGAAGCCTTTAAAAAAAGGTACCCACTCTTTATTTAATCTTAACCCAAAGGATAAAATTTTATAGTACTCTTAACGTATTTGTAAAATTCGCATTCTTAAAAGTGGCTGGAAAAATACAATAGTAGGTATAAGGGTCTCGCATTCAGACGGGCACTAACGTTATGCGCGCCCCCTTCGCGATTAGGCCGCTTACTCACGATGGAATGAATCCCCTTAGTAGACTCGTCTATAGTGCAGTGTATAATCTCAAAATCATCGAACTCGTATTGGTTGGACGAGCAAACAATCATATAATAATTACTAACATACCGTTTTTGCAAAATTTAAAAACATATATTTGGTGGAGTTTGGTTCTCATGCCTTTTAGTATCTAAATATTTTTTTATGCCGAGTGCCTACAAGATAACTTTCAGGCTGCGGCTATATTCACTTAGAAGACCGAAAAAAGCCCATTTTTCAAGGTTTTCTTTGAAATGGGGGAGGTCAACCCGCACCATTGTTAAATATACAATTTTTTTAATTATTGATTATTATGGTAGGTTTAGATCTGACATTTATTGCATAATATTTATGTCAGATAGAAATTCTAGCTAATGTAAGCGGTCAAAAATTTATATCTGATATAAATTTTTCATTGATTACATTAGCCATAATTTCTATCCCACATATGTAAATATCATGCAATTAATTTCAGATATAGTCCTGCCATTACAGTCCATAATATCACTTTAACATATTATCACTAAAATGGATTAGGTACTCATAATAAGAGGCCTAAATCAAATTTAAAATATTAGTTTTTACCAATGGTGCGGGTTGACCCATCAAACTGGCCATTACCAGCCGCTGCTGCTATATCTTTGGACTGGATCATCTGAAATGAAAAAAAAACAAACATATCTACGGAATGACAAAACATTTTTTGGCTCAAAATGGCGGTTTCTCGAACACAAAAATCGATTTCGGGCCCCAAATTTACGTCCTAAATTATTTATTAAAAATCAAATATTTATCTTAAAAGAAAAACTTTCGATTAATTGCTAAAAAATTCAACAAAACCTAATATTACCTAATAATATAATAAACCTAATTTTAAAATTAAATTTCATTTTATGTTATGTTACCATTGGAAATTTTTAAAATTCAAGTAACTTGACTCCATGAAACTTCAGTATTTTAATATTTTTGCTCTAGCTCAAAAGTTGATTTTTTGATTACCCCCCTCCCAAAAAAAAATAAAACTTTTAAAAGAGAATCCTCGTTTTGTATTTTTTCGTAAATTGAAAAAATATATATACAGCGTGTCCCAGGATAGGTGTTACAAGAGGACAAATGGACCAAAGATTTTAGAAGTTTATAATACAATTTTGGGAAAACTGGTCGCATGTTCCAAAACAAATAATTACAAAATTTTACTTTAACCGGTAATATACAGGGCGAGTTATAACTAAAAATATGAAAAATGACCCGGAACTAACTACTTTTATTTTTTAAAATAGAACAAAATTGTATAAGTAAATATTGCGGAGATTTAAATTTTATATGTCAAAATTTGAAGTTTAAGCATGAGAGTGAAAAAAAATTTATTGTAATTTTTTGATTACGCATTACAACTTAAATAATGGGCTAGAGAAAGCAAAATTTAAAAGAAAATTTATTTATTTTAAATATTTTTTAAAATTCGATGCCTTAAGCCAAGTATTTTAAAAATGTTAATGAACAATGTAAAAATTACCAAAAATATTTTTTTTACTTTAATTCTTTAACTTTAAATTTTTACATAAAATTTAATTCTCTAAACATTTACTTAAAAATTTTATCCTATATTTAAAAAAATTGATCTAATTTACGAAAAAATACAGATGATTTGCTTTTAAAACTTGGAATTATTTAACTTCGGAACTTTTCGTCTAATCGAACGGCTGCCGACCACAAAATAGAAAAGTTTTTAGAAGTAAAATACTTAAAACCTTGCTTTTTCAAATGTATTTCTTTAATTGTATTAAACAAAACCCTACAACACAACAAAAAAAATCCAATAAAATTTGTTTACCTTTTTTAGGTTAATGCTACTATAAACATGATTTGCAATAATTATGGGTACAAACACTATTTAAATAGGACCGGCATTAATAATTCCCGAGCTTAATAAAGCAACTTGTAATAATTCTCTATTAAGCCTTAACTTAGTTAACCAATTTTCCGTTTCTCTTTTACTCCTCCACCTACTATTACTTCGATGTCTTCTCACCCTTCCACCTTGAACCACCTTTCATCAGGGGATGAATATTATTATGAATGCCATACGTCCTATTTAACAGATGCGGCCTTATTCGGATGTAGTACGCTCGAGTTTTTCGCTTCGGTGGGATGTTTTAGTCCGTATTTCTCTTTTTTCGAGTATTTTTTGTCTAAAAATATCATGCTAACTACCCATGGCGAAACGTCGGGGTATTGTGTTGACGGCTCATCAATTTAATTGACTGGGGATGAATGGAGGATAAATAAAAAGGTTTTTTAGGCAGAACCGAGAACTTTAATGCAGATTTTTTATGTAGCGGGAGATAATAGTAAACGATGGCAGTGGCGTACACACATTTATTATACAGTGTGTCCCAGGATAGATGTTACCAGAGGACAAATGGACCAAAATATTTTAAGTTTTAAAAAGAAATTGGTCGCATAGGGTGAGGGCAGGGCTAGTTGAGCAATTTTTCACTTGATCGGTTATAGCTCCTCAAAATAAGTCTTAATGGCTTATAACGCTATACTGATGGATTAGCAATTTATTCCTTATTAATAGTGTCCATAGTAGTTTCTTTCTAATAAGTCGAATTTAGGAGCTACATCTATTTTAATGTAGATAGTCATATGCCCAACGTACCCCATAGGTGGGGTAAGTTGAGCAAGGGTATGGGGCTAGTGGAGCACTTAGAAAGTATAGTCAAATCATGGCTTGAATGTTAGATACGTTTACAATAAAAATACATTTTGACAATTTGCTTTTTATATTTATAATCTTATAATGACAAAACAACAAATCTTATTAATAAAACAGCAACGTACCTAGCTTAGCTTAACTATTGGATTTAATATCTATCAATTCATCTTCGTTTTTAAACTTTTTAAGCAGTTTTATTTTGCTTCTCTTGTAATGCCTTCTGTATCTGTTAAAATTGCAGCTTTTCTTGGACCAGCCTTTGGGTATGGTCGAACTATTTCCAGAGAAAATTTATAAGTTAGATAGGTCAGCTCGTTTTCTTTGTTGCTTGTATAAAGTTCGGGTTGCAGCCTCTTTTAAATCTTGAGAAGACTTTAGTGTTTTACTGTTATAAGTCCGTATCCTAAAAATAAAAAAAATAAAACATTTTATACTTAAAACCGTGGGGATTAGTTGGGCAACTGTAGCTCAACTAACCCCAACCTGAAATTTTAAAGAAAAAGTGAATTTATTAAAAAACCGGTTAGAATTGTATTCAAAATCTTTATACATATTAAAACTGCAATAAATTTACTTAAGATTAACACTTACCTGATTGAGAACGGAATACATTTAACTATTACAGATAAAATTTTCCGGCTTGCAATTATTTTACTTTTTAATCACAAAATAAACAATGCACACGGATACTTTTCTCGATCGCCGCGTCACCACTGGTGGTTGCACAATCAGTTCCCCTCGCGCAACCCCTTCTTTGCGTTATTTAATGCTTTCGCGTGCGGTCGATAGTTTTTGAGATATTTTGATTGCCCAACTTACCTCTATGCTCAACTAGCCCCGCCCTACCCTAGTCCAGAAATAAGAAATACGAAAATTCTTACTACAATTGGTATTATACAGAGCGAGGTATAACTACAAATATGAAAAATGTCCAGGAGCTAACTATACTCTATTTTTTGCAAGAGATAGCAATAAAAATGTCTCGGGACGGTTAGAAGGTTGTAAACCATAGGCGCACCAGTCTCTGTGCAAAGAACAGGTAGAAATACACCGAATTGCGTTAAATAAGGATTATAAATTTTATATATATTTTAGTATTTTTCCGTATGTGCAACTGAGTGGTTATAAATTGTTAGAGTATTGTTCAAAGTATTACAGTATTGTAAAAATGGCTTCTCCGCAGAAACGCGCATGTCTCGGCCATTTAACTGTAAACGAAAAGCAGATTGTTAAAAACGTATTCGATTATACAGGGTGCGGGAGAATGGACTCCCACATGTGGGTAGCAAATAAAAAGTCTACTATGAAATATGAAGCTAAACTTTTATTATTTTCAAAAAGAGCACACTTTAAGGTTTTTTAACTATGTTTTCAAAATTATACCGTGTAAGTGACGGCCGTTAGCAGCGACACACATGCGAAGGCGTTCCTAGAAGTTCCGCATCACTTTTATCCCCATGTCTTGAGGAATAGCAGCAGTTTCATCTCGGATCGCTGTCTTGATTGAGGAAAGTCAAGAACCAGTTGCCCTTAAGTTAGCAACCCATTTAAAAATTGTTTTCCGGTCTGGAACAGAGGCATTCGGAGGCAGGAAGCGCGTACAAAATGCTCTTTAAACTAGAGTTGTTGCAGCTAGTAAAAGTGAAGTCGCCACAAATAAAGCTAAGTACACATGTTTTCTAATTGATGAAATAGCTAAGAAACAAAATATAACTGTATATCGGCTGCCACCTTATCACTGCGAACTAAACCCCATAGAACTTATATGGGCACAAGTGAAAGGTGAAGTAGCCAGAAATAATACTACGTTTAAACTAGTAGATATAAAAAAACTATTTCAAATTGCCATATCCAATGCTTCCCAGAAAACTGGAAAAAATGTGTCGAACATGTATTAGAAGTAGAAAATAAAATGTGGTCTTTGGATATAATAGTAGATACAACTGTTGAACCTCTAATTATACAAGTAGACTCATATGACTCAAGTAGTGATAGTATGTCAGATATGGAAGAATGTGAATAACTAGATGTAGATTATGTAGCATATTTAATTAGGTATAGATTATATTTTAAATAATTATTTTTTGACTATGCATTTTTAATGTGTATTATTAAAATGGTTATTATTAACTATAATTATACCAACTGTACAATATTGATATACTATAAATTTTAAAATAATTTTTTTACACATATAAAAGAAACAAGATTTTCATTTTACCTAAACTGTTTAAAAAGGGTAAGTTCCCAAAAATAAACTCAAGCGCACCGCCACTGTCAAGGTTTTTATCACATTATTCCCACGTAAATACGGGTAAACATCTGTTATTCCTTTGTATTTGACCCAAGAGGTTGACGAATATTAGAGCGGAGTCTGCCGGCCTAAAATTATGATGCCTTATCAGTACATTACAGGTAGAATTGAAGAAAAATATTTATACTCGGACTAACACAGAAAGCGAATCGCCATAAAATTAAATGATTTATTACTATCTCTTGCAACGAAACAGGGTATAGTTTTATTTTTAAAATGGAACAAAATTATATAACTAAATGTTGTAGGGAATTGAATTTTATGTCAAAATTTGAAGTTAAAGCATAAGAGTAAAAGAAATGTAATTGTCCTTTTTTACATTACATATTACAACTTAAATAATGGGCAAATGAGTGCAAAATTTGAAAGAAACTATAATAATTTTAATTTTTGTTTTTAAATTCGCTGCTCTAAGCCAAGTATTTTAAAAACTGTTAATAATTAATGTAAAAATTGACAAACCTATATTTTTTAACTTTAAATATTAAAACTTTAAATTTTGAAATGAAATTTAATTCTCTACAACATTTACCTATACAATTTTGTCCTATTTTTAAAAATAAAGGTACTTTTCTCTTCGTTATTTTTCATGTTTTTAGTAATTACTCGCCCTGTATATTACCAATCGGAGTGAAATTTTGTATATATAATCAGTTTTGGAACACGCGACCAGTTTTCCCAAAATTTTGTTTAAAAATTCCAAAATTTTAGGTCCATTTGTCCTCTTGTAACACCTATCTTGGCACACACTGTATACACGCCGTGCCAGCTCGATGCTTAAAATTAAATTTATGTGTTTAAATTTTAAATTACTTAAGATATTTCAGCCCAATTGTAGAGTTCAATAAAATTTTGAATTATTATTTTTATCGATTACAAACTTTTTTTTATAGGTTTTTCAAGTGACACTTTGCTATAAAATAAAAAATAAAGCTAGTTAACTCTTGAAATTAGGTTTTTTAAGTTTTTAAAAACCGTGTAAGTCTACAAAAATAACATGTTCTCTTTGTGATCAATCATATTTTTATCTAGATTGACTTTTTGTTTAAAAAATCTAATGGCAGTCTGTATACATACAGGGTTTTTATTAAGTATGTATGTATGTGCATTAAATTTGCTTTACGATTCTTAAATTAATTGCAAGACACATAAACATGGATCCGCAAATTCTTTGTTCTCAATATACTTAGTGTTAATTTTTTAAAGAAAATTTTAAATATTAAATGCCTTATTTTAGTAAAATTTCTTAGTCTAGATAATTTAAACATGCAACAACAATTTGTTACTTGTAGTTATATAATTGCTAATAAGAAATTATAACATTTAATTTTTAAACAAAAAAATATATCCATGCTTTCATGCTTAGCAATAATAGGTTTCTATTTTATTTCTTAAGAACTAAGCAAAATGGAAAAAAATCTTTAAAAAGACAATTAGCTCTATTCTTGTTTGCTTAATCTATAAAAATTTAACTTCAGTCCAGTCAGTGGCGTACATTTTTTTGTCAGAACTATTCGTCCAGGGGCCGCTCGATACACCACTGGTCTTAATAAATTTAATGAACTTGGTGCCAAAGTAGTCCCTTAATGCTAATAATGACACATCCGAATAATACAAAATTTAAGTGCAATAAGGATAATTTAGGGCAGTTTATTTAGTTTGATCTAATCTCTATACGGGGCAAAATGGAAAAGTAAGTTTTTGCAGTTTTTTATTAGCAGGCTCTGCTTTTAAAAGATAACGTAACTTTTAATTCTAAAGAACAAGTTTTCCAAATAATATTTTTCCCCAAGTTTAAAAATTAAGGTAGTTTTCTCATGTGTAGGGTTGCCATAAATTCTATAGCCAATGTCGGGACACCTTGATGGGTAATAGGAAGTGGTATGTTTAAGTTCAGCGGGGGGGTGCACTATATCTTTAATTTAGCATTTAAAAGTTATACTGATATTGTAAAATTGCGATTCCTTCCGTCTGTCTGCAAACTTGCTAATAACAAGAAATATATATTGTCTTTTCTCCAGAATAAAATTAAAAAGTTTATTTAACATTTTAAGAAAATTAAAATTTTATACATTATGAAGAACTATTCTGCTCTTACACAATATAATAAAAGTTATTATTACTTTAAAAGAAATAAAATAATGAAATATTCAATATTAAGTTACTTACAATACAATGGTTTCAATCTATAAACAATGGTTCATTGGCACTCGGTTGAAATCATTTTAATGCAATAAAATAAAATCTTAACAAGACGCCAGACGAGAACTGGGCCAATGGTTGCGTCTCAAAAATGTGGTAAATAGTTTACCAAAAATGTGGTAAAACAGTTTCCCTAAGAACTTACTTATAAACTTGTTAGAAAACTGAAAAAAATTAAAAATGAAATGTCTGGTGGACACTTTAGAGTTTAACTTTTTTTTAAGTAATCTCAAACTCTAAAGTGTCCATCAGACATTTCATTTTTAATTTTTTTTTCAGTTTTTTAACAAGTTTATAAGTAAGTTTTTAGGTAAACTGTTTACCACATTTTGGTAAACTTTTTACCACATTTTTGAGACGCAACCATTGCCCAGTTCTTGTCTAGCGTCTTGTTAAGATTTTATTTTATTGCATTAAAATGGTTTCAACGGGGTGCCAATGAACCTTTGTTTATAGATTAAAAACCTTTGTATTGTAAGTAACTTAATATTGAATATTTCATTATTTTATTTCTTTTAAAGTAATAATAACTTTTATTATATTGTGTAAGAGCAGAATAGTTTTTCATAATGTATAAAAGTTTTAATTTTCTTAAAATGTTAAATAAACTTTTAATTTTATTCTGGAGAAAAGCCAAATAATATTTTGTTTAAATTTAATCTCCCAGAAAAGAAATAAAACATAAGAAATTCTTTCTGAATTGATATTATGTGAAGGTATTGAAAATAACTAATTTCATTATTTTGATATATTCTTAATAAAAGGGGTTTAAAATTAAATATTTTGTTTCATATCGTAAATCGGGACTTTTTGCTATGAAATCGGGACGTCGGCGTCGGGACATAAGGCATTATAACGGGACGAATGGCAACCCTACTCATGTGCCATATTCGTTAATTTGCACCTACCTCGTATACGCTATAGATTATTTAAATTTTGGTCAGTGTTTTGTGGAGTTCCGTGTATACAGAGATTTTTATCACGAATAACATTATTTTAAGAAATCAAAAATAAAAAGTTTTCCATATGGTTCAACATTTCTGGCGGTCACTGGTATAAACTTTTGTCCTAAATTACTTAGAATTGTTTGTTAAAAAAATTTCACGTCCAATTAACACCCAAACCCGACGAAAAAGCGTTGAAAGCGGTACAAATTACCGGGGCCCGGACTGAAGGGGTAGGGGTGGGGGCGCGAGATGAAAAACGTAAATAAAGTTAAAAATAAAGCAAACAGAAAAAATTGCAAAGAGTATAGATTTGTAGTAGGTAAGGACCTTTTTTTGCTCTCCATTTTTTTAAATATTTTTTTATTAAGGGGCCCGTAACTTTTACTTGTACCAGGGCCCGACACAGCTCTCGGCAGCCCTGTTAACACCCTCTATAAAGAAACAAATTTCTAAATTCATTTAAATAATTTCCTCTCAACCCTTCTTTGTTTTTATGTCCTTAAAATACCCTTTACTGCAGTGAACTGTGTATGTAGATACTTAGTATTTAGACTATGTAACCTCTCGAAAACTTCGTAAAGTACAAGCAAAATACTTCAACTATAAAATGAATGTCAAGAACGTTACTCCTTGAATTCATGGAGAAACTGCAAAATTTCTGTTTTCGGTAAAATGTCACGTCAACTGACTGGGAAGTTTACTATTTGAAATTAACTTTGTTTTTTATCCTCGTTTGTGACTTGTCGGTATACATACATCTATTTACACAAAGTTGAATAGTTTTATTCTTGAGACACTTTATTTCAAACAAATACAGAATGATCTTTAAGTTCGTTTATATAAAATTATAATTATTATAAAAAGAGCAGTTACTAACGATTGTCTAAATAATAAAAATTTTAACTACTTACTGCTGCTTTATGCTGTATTTTATTATTATTGGATACATTCAGGAGGTCCCATCGGCTAAGTTAGTCAACTTAGCATGCTGAGACCGCTGTTGGTCAGCGTTTTTATTTTTTCTGAATGCATTGCTAACTTAAAGGTTAACATCTGGTCAAATGTGAACATTCAGACATAACATAAATTTGATTTATAGGTAGATTAAGTATTTATACATTTACAGTAAGTATTAATAACTGTTTGACAAACTTTGTAGGAATCTACCAAGTAATTGATGCTTGTAATTATATATATATATATATATATATATATATATATATATATATATATATATATATATATATATATATATATTAAATTTCGTAATAAAACGAAAAAAAGATTTAACTAACCAGAACTAATCATGACCCCCAAATGATTATCAATAAAATTACAAGTCCCTATGCTTTTTACTGAAATCTACAAATATGGCGACCGGAAGTGCCGCCATTTTTCAAAAACCATTTTGGCCTGTATCACCGTAACCGTGCACTTGAGGCCCATAATTATAAGAACCTTTATTATAGATAATTAAATTGTATATCTTTGTTGTTTTTTTTATTACTTATTAATTTACGATTTATAAAATTATTACTGTTTGTTATTGTCTTTTTTACCGATATCTCTTCTAATAATTGTTTAAACAATAAATTGCTAATGACTGAACTATTAAACCTATAAATTTTCTACAACTTTCATTTTAAACTTTTTTCTCCAAAATTATTTTCTAAGTTATTACGAGTTTGTTTCAAAAATTTTGTTGAACACGTCATCCAACAACTGGCCAGGTATTAACTACGGTTTCCGGGATTACGCTATCCATACTTCGATCTTATTAATCTCGTAGTACAACATAGAAGGCCTTGTAACTTGGGGTAAATTTTGAATACATCCTTGATTTTTAAGGATATACCACTCTAGAGGCAGCTTTGCCGCACGCACAACGTACGGCAGAGAGAAAACAATAGATCTAGTACCTTTTTCTCTTACGGTCCTGACTTGGTTTTTATGGGACGACCGTGGACGTGCACTCTTTAAAATAAAGAATTTTTAAAATCAATCCACAATTTATGGAGTAATCGCGAAACATACACAAAAAAAAACATAGAGGCCAATTGATAACATCCTTCGTTTTGAAGTAGGTTAACAATAGTCAGTGGTTTGTATTCCGTAACAATCGTCTTTCTTGCAGTTTTCGAACTAAACCAAATAAAAATTCTCGTCTTTACTGCATTTTTTAAAATAATTTCTTCGTTTTTTTATTTCCTATAATGTCCACCATACACGTTTTACAGAAACCAGTAAATGTATTTTAAGATTACTTCTAAGTGCATTAAAACCAATATGTATGTATTCCAAGCAATTGAATGGAAACGACAAACCATACTATAATAAAACTTAATACAACATGCGGTCTGTTCTGTTTCTTTTCTATTTTTCAATCAACTTCTTAAACTATTTGTCTCGAAACTATGTCCAGTATTTCCAGAGAATATAGAACGAAATACAATTACCATCTCTCTATGTCTGTTCTTTCTCTTGGCCTGAAATCGAATTTCTTTTCAAGTAGATATTCATCCCATTTTTAGAATAAGAGAACGATAAGAAATGGGGTGGAATTCTGTAAAGCTCCTTAATTTAGTTAAATATTATCCTTACTTGTTTTTAATCTTTGTGAAAGCCCAAGGCGTATGCCTATAAGTATCATAGTACCGTGGGTGACCAGGTATGGAATAATGCACTCTTAAATAAAATTCTTCCTCAAAGTCATCCACGTAAACTTTGTTTTTGACTTTCAAGTTCCCTTTTTGATCAACGTAATTAGGGCTTGGTATTGACCAAGCTCTAATTTTAGTTTACTTAACCAATCTTTTTTTTCTACGAATAATTCATTCCCTAGTTACCTATACTGACGATGTACTACTCTTCACTATAATATTGAGGCCTTACTAACCAGGCTGTTGTCTCTTTGTGGTAGTTTTGCTTTAAAAAATTATTTAGGTAACCAATTGAATCCAATAAAAACCCACCCTTTTTGGCTAGAATTTTGTTGGGCCACGCCTTTTTGTTTTCTTTTATTTAGTAATAGTATTTTTTCTAACTAGTGCTAAAAGTTCCACTTTTCCGCTCGCGAATTTTAACACAATGCTACCTAATACCCTACTTGTACATATTTTTATTGTAGGTAAATGTACACTTTGTGACATTTTGCAGGTGTTTCTTCCACCTCCTTTGGTTTGGCCAAAGCATTTTTTTTAAATTATTAAGTGCATGAAAATCCTTCATTACGACTCGCTAATATTTGGTTCAAAATTTTTGTACTTTTCCGCTCTAGTGGAAAAAAGTTACACTTTCAAAACTAAAATGCGTGCGGAAAAGTGAACTTTACGCATGCGAGTAGAAAAATAAAGATATATAATTGTCTTACTTTTAACTATTTGCCACCTTAAGATAAAACTAAAACAGGAACTAGCAGCGCTGATATCTTTTGCCATACCACAACTTAATAGGTGAACAATTTAATTATGCTTAAAATTTCATTAGGTATGAAAAAAAAAACTGTGTGTCAAATAATGGAGATAAAATATTAGGTTTTATTTTTTCAATCCTATATAAGAATACAATCAAACTGTTGCAATATTTGACAAGTAATAAATGGTACATAGGTCACATTTTTTGTTAAAAATTTGTGCCTAAAAATGAATTTTGATGACATAGCATTTTTGTTTAATTTATTTTATATACAAACAAAAAGAAATACATATCAAAGCTTTTTTATTTTAGAAATATTCTTAAGGTCCACTAGTTTGTTCTCTCTCTCTCTCTCTCTCTCTCTCTCTCTAGGGATACACGACCCACACTTTGAGAAGTGCTAAGTTAACACAAAATAGCAAAATTCACATAAAGAAAACTTAAAAGAAAATTGTTTCTTAAGGTGGAATAAAATCCGCAAATTTCCGGAATCCGGACAAGGCAGAAAGATCGTTTCCGACAGACAGATAGTTCAATAGTTTTCTCTTCCAAAATATTTACCTCTTTTTAAGTAGTTATACGTTTTTGCAAAGTGGAAATTAGGAAAATATATTTTATAAGGTTTATACGAATATTAGTGTAGTAACTGAGGCGACGAATTTTCTTGTCAAAATAAGTAGTAATTTTCGTAAATTAGTGTTTAGTTATCAATAAGTTTGCCACAAAAAAATAACCATATTAGTCCCTGGGCCAGTAATAAAATTGGCTTCATGATAATAACACTTTTAAAACCTTTTAGGGGGTTCATTTTGACAAGTCTCCCATGAATATTCATACCGCCATGTATGGAAGCAGGGCTTTAACCCAGCCTGTCAAATGTTTCGGGTGTCGGACTGGGCAAACGCGTCACTTTTTTTGTGGGACAAGTTGACCACAATGTTTTGCATGCAATTTTTAAACATTGTACCAAAAATCGTGAGGGTTACAGTTACGAAACCCGTCTAATCCGATACCCAAAACATGCCAATGGCCCTTATGGTTTCTTGACTGTAACACTTATGATTTTTGGCACAATGTTTAAAAATTGCATTTAAAATTTTTCAAATCTGAAGTCTGATTGCTTACTAAATCCTTAAATTTTTTTGCCAGGCTGTGAATATGCAGTCCTCATTAGAAGGGAAGACAATTTAGGAAAATTGTAAGTAAGTAACTGTCTCGGAAGAGAGTGATCAGGGTTTGATTCCTGTTCTAGAGAGACTTAATAAGCCGTTGACAATTACATATTATTACATATACAGGGGTGGAAGCCAACTGGCCGACCATAGGGAATTAAAAGCATGGGAAATATTCTAGGTGGGATGTGAAGTGTTCGCGTCGCTGTCCGACGAAAGGCGGAAGCGGTAAGCCAGGAGCCCCTGTTCTTGTTCTGCTCGCGCTCTTTGCAGCGGTGAATTGTAAGAGAGTACATAGTAGAATGATGGAAGGGATTCAAACATTTATCGCCTATGAAGGGTGGTTTAGTTTCCATAACGGTAAAGGTGGGTCCATATTTAATTCATTCTGAAAGCGATGCCGCCAAGTACACAAAAAATGATAAAGTAAACAAACCTTTTCGAATGCACATAGCCTAGGGCAAAGCCTGATTACATATTTTTAGATAAATAATAAAAAATTCTTTGCTAAAACACGTATCACCTACTTACAAAACATTCTCTTATTTCGCCTCTGTCCTACTATAAAACCGGTGGCACGTGGCGTGGTACTAGAAACTCGTCAGGTTAAATATTTTTTGCTGCAATAAATCATTGTTCACAGAAGGGTTTCTTTACTTTATCATTTTTGTGTACTTGGCGGTATCGTCAATAAAATCGTAAAGGTAAACGGGGCGCAAATGTTTTCTTTAAAGTAAAGGTATCGAAATAAAATGTTGGTCTATTTTTGGACTTTTTCTCACTATTAAAATCTTGAGCGGAAATCTTTTCGCACATCTATTTACTATTACAATGAGAACTGAACTGATTATAGTGTCAATTATAGGAATTCTTACCTGCCCTGACCCACACCCCCTCTCGGGAAGGACTGGCGCCCCATATACCTATGATATAAACGTAACCTTACAGGCGTGCAGGTAAAAGAGATATTTTCGCGCCCCGTTTACCTCCGTCCAATGAATTAAATGTGGATCCATCTTTATATGTTTTCGCTTTGAAGTTAAGGCTGGCGATAGTAATTGAATAAATTACCCCCAGTGAACACCATTTACCCTTGGCTGGGGTGTGTTTAGGAACCTAAGCTCAGGTCCCGTCTGGTTCACATTAATTGAGAGGCAGTTAAGAGGTAGTAGCTACTTGTATTACTTCAAGGTGGCACTACCGCGTTGTCTAACGGGTGCTGTAAAATGCAGTATTTACATGTTTTGTTACTTGGACAACACGTTAACAAAAATAGGGGATAAAACATCTAAAAACCGGGCATCTACGGTACCTAATATTTGGTTGGTTTGGATTAAACAGCTGCAATATTATGATGTCTTGTTGCCTCCGTTTTAATACTTGTATTGGAATATTTTTGTTTTTTGGTATAATGTATTTTTACTTTGAGTAAAAATATTTTTTTTTATAGATGATCATGAGGATTAGAAAATTTATTTCTTAGAGCTCTTTAGTTTTTATTAAAAGTTTTATAAATATTATTCTTTTTATTTGATTGCATTTGGTGCTTTTTTTTTCTCGAGAAAAACTCTGAATTATACGCACACCAGTAAACTGAAGACGAAAATTTAAAATCACGTTTTTTATAATCTAGAGAACCTTAAATGTTAACATACGAAACGGGGATATTTTTACACTTAAAACTTCTTTCTGATGCGGGGAACATATGTAGTATATATATATATATATATATATATATATATATATATATATATATATATATATATATATATTCCTGTATTTACATTTTAATTTTAACGTTTCGAAACAATTGCGAAAATGTCGTTGCTAAGACGAAGTTGTCAAATATTCTCATTTAGTTACATATTTTATTGTGTTATTGAAAAATTGTGTTAAACGTATCCACAAAAATGCCGGAAATTTTTTCAAACGAAGAAACATTTGACATGTTAGTTATTTATATTAAAAATCACAGAAATGCGGAGAATACAACAAACAATTATTTGGAAAGTTTTCCCGAAAGACATCAACCTGGGATAAAAATGTTCTCCACACTTACTACCAACCTGCTTGCATATGGAAGTTTTGAAAAACCTCGACCAAAAGAGTATCAAAAAAATAATGAAGCTCGAAATAGAAATATTCAAGAATATTTTGCCGATAATCCTACATTTCTACACGAGTTGCAAACGGCGAACTTAACATTCCGAAGTCAACCATACATCACGTTTTAAAATTATCCCATTATCGCCCATATAAACCCACCCTTGTACAAGGGCTTAATGAGGGTGATTTTCAAAGAAGACTTCAATTTTGCCATTGGTATCGTAATAAATGTGAAGAAAACCCAATTTTTTTAGAAAAGTTTTATGGACGGACGAAAGTCATTTTACAAATTGTGGCGTATATAACAAACATTAACCACCATTACTGGGCTGTAGAAAATCCCCAATTACGGGAACAACGTAGACTGCAAGTTCGATTTGGCTTTAACGTATGGTGCGGAATTTATGGTAATAAAAACATATTAGTTATTATTTTTATTTTTTTATAATATATTTTTTTAGCAAATCACTTAATTGGGCCTTTTATTTACGAGCAGACACTGAATGGCCAAAGATATCTTGAGATGCTGCAAAACGAAATAATTCCAGCAATTAGGGAAGTAGTTCCACCAAATGATTTTAACAATTTGTGGTTTCAATAAGATGGATGTCCCGCTCACAATTCCAGGGAGGTACACACATTTTTATCGGAAACTTTTGGTGAGAGAATTATCTCAAACAATGGGCCTGTTCGGTGGCCTGCCAGGTCTCCAGACATCACTCCTTTAGACTTTTATTTATGGTGTTATTTAAAAAATGAAATATATGAATTTGATCCTCCTAAAAATGTACAAGTTCTTGAAGACCGTTTGCGGGATGTCCTATTAAGTATAAACAGAAACACTCTTAACCGCGTTACCAGAACTGTTTTAAAGAAGTGTCAAAAGTGCATTGAAAAAAACGGTGGACATTTTGAACTGTAGCGTTATTTTTTGACAAAATTATTATTTTTTTATAATTTTATTAATATTTATTAGTTCCCTGGTTGCAACTCATGTAGAAGATATAGGATTATCGGCAAAATATTTTTGAATAATTCTATTTCGATTTTCGGTATTTTCTTGATACTATTTTGGTCGAGGTTTTTCAAAACTTCCATATGCAAGTAAGTTGGTAATGAATGTAAAGAGCATAGTTTTTCTTAGGATTTATATTTTTTCCAATTGTTAGTGCAAATTAAAAGAAGATAAGTTTGATTTTTGTATTGTTATAGGTTGAGTTAAACACAATAATATTAAAAAGTAAATATACTAATTTTTGGTAGAAAGTACAGCTTTATATTATTATTATTTATATTTTAATCTGTCATTACAAACAAAGTAAATCTCCGTCTTTGTTTGGGTACATAGGCTTTTAAAAATCAAAAATAGTTTTTAACATAGTTTATTTTTAGGAATCAAATGGCAATTGTTTATAAAGCTATTTTCCTATGCAGTCATGGCCAACTTAGCAAAAAATATTTTTTTCCTTTTTGACATTAAACAAAAACATTTTAATAAAGTGTTGCACATCATTTTAAAGGGAAAAAACGCTCTTTAAAAATGTGCAAAAAACAAAATGGCGGCCATAGGAAAAACAAAAGTTGATGATGATACCTTAAAACCGAAACATTGAAATTAAAATCAAAATGCATGAATGTATTCGTCTTAAAAAGTTGCTCTAACAATGTTTTTCAGATTCCAAAAATTATTTTAAATAAAAAAACTACAGCACTTTTTCAAAAACGCACATTTTCAGTTTTTTCAAAATAACTCAAAAACCAAACGAGATACATCCGTCATTAAAACGGCATTAGATTAAGCTTTAAATGGTCTATAACTTTCCCCATTTAACCATCTTTCTATCTCTTATGGTTTCCAATATCCCAATACATTCTCTACCAATTTTGGACACACTATATATATATATATATATATATATATATATATATATATATATATATATATATATATATATATATATATAAAAGAAAAAGTAGGATAAACACAAAAAAACAAGATGTTTTTTACTTCGTCTTAAAAATAAATTTTAAGCTCAAATAGCGTGGCATACATCATTTTTTTCATTCACTTATTCGTCAAAAGCAGGCATTTCATTTTTTTAACAGGATGTCAGGTGACGTGTATTAAGGGTGTAACGCGAGACAGCGGGGTGAAAGGGAAAAATGTAGGTTACGACTTTACCTGATGTCTTCTTCATAAAAAGGGGTTGTTGAAAATGGGGATGATGGGTTTTTAAAAGTATGTCACGTGTTAAAAGGGATGTCGTAAGTGGCGGTGTGTTGACATGTTGTGTTTTGTTAGGTAATGTTATTGAATGTAGGTATACATATAAATCTTTTATTATATTTTTTCTGCTGATGATTCAACAATTTTGACATTTTCCATAGGATAAATCATCGCTAGGTAATATACAGGGCATCTCTAAAAGGTGCGGAAATAAAGGTACCACAGATTCTTGAGGCTAATATGATGACCTAACCCAACTTAACTTAGTCAAAAAGTGGATGGTTTCGGAAATACGGGGTGTCAAAAATGTATTCTGGTTTTAGTATTTCATAAATAATTTTCTTAATTACACAATATTTGGCCAAGATTGGTTTAAAAGGTGAGAAATAAGAATTTGCTATTAAGTTTATTATTAAGTATAAACGGGCGCCACCTACGGTGATTTGCACAAATTATAAACGTAATAACTTTTTACGCCACTTTGTATGTTACTTTTAAAAAATATATAATTTTTTTTCAACATAAAAATGGTATACTTGGTAAATGTTGATTTAGGCAGCCGTTTCTGAGATAACTGGATTTAAAAAAATCACTTTCTGGTATGGCGGGGTCTAAGCTATACGGAGTGTTTTAAGAATTAGATGCTAATCTTTCAGAACATGAATTCTTACGTGATTTTAAGAAGAAAAGTTCATATTCAAGTTCACACTGTAGCAGATTATTATCTAATTCTAAAACACTCACAGAGTGGTTCAAAAAGTTATTTCGTTTTTAATTTGTTTAAGATACCGCAGGTGGCACCCCTAAACTTAACAATCAAATTAATAGCAGATTCTTATTTCTGAGCTTCCAAAACCCCTTCTAGCCAAATATTGTGACAATATTACCAAAATTATTTATAAAAAAACAAAACCGGTATACATTTTTAACACCCTGTATCTTCAAAATCATTCACTTTTAGACAAAGGTAAGTTGTGTTAAATCATCATATTTTTACCTCAGGAATCTGTGGTCCCTTTTTTCCGCACCTTTTAGAGACACCCTGTATATTATCCGTTATTAACATTTTATTTCATGAAATAAAAACCAAGATATATAGATACGAGTCCAGCAACTACCAAGACTCGGAAAATATACTTTTCCTTCGACCACTTGTGAAAATAGCAAATAGCACACTGATTTCATGTATAGAAAATGCGTTATATCACACTAGTGTTGCAAAGTACTTTACAGCACTAGTGTTGCAAAGTACTTTACAACACTGGTGTGATACATATTATGAGGTCATTCTAAAAACTGCTATTGGTTTTGCAAGTGACATATTTATTGTAGTGACAGTAAAAAAACTTTTTATTTACCTTAAACGGTAGAACCCAAATTAGCGAAAATCATCTTATTTTATATTTATTAAAATTTACGAAAAAATAAAAACATAAACAAAAATAGACATAACCACAAAAAACAACTTTCACTGACTGGCACAGTGTTGTCAGGTAAGTAGATCAAATTAAAAATCTCCCTTCTACCTTTGAGCACGTACTTTATAGAGGCAGCCTTGCCGCTTGACCGTTCGACCTAAAGCGCCAGAGAAAAAAAGCCTATAGATCAAATTCCTTCCTCTCTTTCTTCGTGTACTCAAACAACTAGTTAAATCTTTTTTTTTAATCCCTAATTAAACCTAAGGCTAATACACACTTTATGAATCCACTTTCTTTTATCCATTCATAAATAGAATCAGACCCTTCCGACGTTGCCAAATGCTTTCCATATTTTGCATGGTAACTGACGTTTGGTAGTCGTTTTTCCTTACTTTTAGGACTTTAGGTTATGCATTTACAATTTTCATATTTTTTATATTTTTTCTTAAAAATATGAGGAAAAACTGTTATTTTTACTTAATTTTACATGTGATGTTTAGTTTCATTAACTCGTTTTACCAATTTTACCCCACCTAGCACCCCTTTTCACTCCCCGGTCCCGTAAGTTTATTTACTGATATTTTTAAAAAACGGAATATTTTTGATATGCGCCACTTACGTTTTATTTAGAAGAGTGTCTAAAATATGTAAGAATCGATAATTTTTAAAAAACCCTTATAATAGCAGAAAACCGTATTAAACTATTAGCGTTATTACCTAACAAAACCATACAATTTTTATTAAGTGAGGGCCTTTTCAATTCCAAAATGATAAAAGTTATATAATGCTTCTAGGTAGGTGATTTTCGATGTAAAAATGTTGTCAAAACAGTATAATATAGCAGTGAGGAAAAGTATATGTATATCACACTAGTGTTGCAAAGTAAATATCACCCTAGTGGTTGCAAAGTTCTCAATTGTTTTTATTTTTTCTGAACAGACAAACTTTAATTTTTTTTTTTTGGTGAATAATTTGTGGTCGTAGGAAAAATAGTGTACAGTACTCGTGTGAAAATGACTTTCTTTACACTCGTGGGTTTGTCGCACTCGGCTAACGCCTCGTGCTACAATATTCCCACTCGTGTGAAATTAGTCATTTTCCACACTTGTAATGTAATATACTATTTCCTATGAGTTGTATATACTATTTTTCTCCAATCAAAACAATTCTTAATTTTCTGTATTAGTTAACATAACTTAAGTCATTTTTTTGCTAAACGCATTCGTCGGAGTGGTTCAAACCGTATTCGAAAATGACAATATAAATATTACATCAAGAAAATGTAGGTTTTCAAACCGTTGCGTCAAAGCCCAATAAGCTTTTAGGTTATAATTATGATTTTTATTTTTAAGGTAATATGTATTTTAGTTTACACCGGGTATACAAATTTTTCACTTCCTATTTACATTCATGTTAAAAGCTTACAAAAAATGAACAAAACCAAGTTTTTAATGAGTTCAATGCATATGCCCGCTCGACAAGGATAACTATATTGTTTTTAAACCATTGTCCGAGATGTATTCAAACACGGTTAAATACGTGACGTATATAACGTCACTGTTTAACAAGAAAATGTAATGTTTTTAACATGTTTTAAACCGTATTAACAACAAAAAATGGCTCTAATAATTTTTTTAATTTAATAAATATAAACATTATAAGGCTAGGCTAGGCCTAGGCGATATAGGTGGTCGCCTACGGCCTCGCGCCTGGTGGGAGGCTCGCGGCAGGGTGAAGGTATGGAATGTGATATAGAAAAAGTATAAATAAAAGGGATGTGGCTGTCTTGGAGGCCCGAAATTGTAAATGAGGAGCCCCGCAAAACTGTAGGACGTGGTAAAAGTTTAAAAAATGGGTGGGAACCCTTTTTTTTTTCTTTTTTTTGCTCCTAAAACTTTTTCATTTTTCCATAAGATAAAAGGGGCCTTGCGCATAAGTTCGCCTACGCATAAGTGCCTCGCAAGAAAAGTGAGGACTTTTTTTGCTCCTCAATAATTTTCGTCATGAAAGGTGCCTCGCGAACAGGACTGTTGGTCACGCAACGCCACTGTCTAATAGCTTTAGAAAATTGTATAAATACGATTTTTAATCATATATATTATATAATAAGATCTATACAATTATTCTATTAAACTATTCAACGTATTTTAAGCATGATTTTGCTTAGAAAATAGTTGAATGTACAATAATTCCATTTTCATTTCGGCGACATTTTGGGAAAATTTCAAAAATAAAAGACCATAGTAATGTTTTTTTGTGATTACAAAATATATTTTTTAAAATTTATTTTGAGAATTGTAACTCCAAAAACATTTTAATTTATTAAAGAACATGTATTCAACATTTTAACAAAATTATTGTATACTATGTATACAGGGTGTTATGGAAATACTTTAATATATTTAAACCCCAAAATCCTTGTGTAAAAATAAATTGAATAAAAATTATTAAAAATGGCGGACCACCATAAATAACAGTGATAATGAACCCCAAAATTTTACGATTAAAAAGCAAACCCGCTACTGACCAGCTCTTTAAATCCCTTTAAATACATATGTTTACCTTCTGTCGCTGTCAAAAACAGCTGAAAGCAGTTATAACACGTGGTTAAGTCAACAAGCTTGAGAAAAGTTGCCAAATTTATTTTGTTCTTTACCAGTTTATCTATGGGTTTTGCTGTTTCAATTCGATCAAACGAAAAACTTCCATGATTACACAAATTATCCTTTATTACGCTACTAGGTTGTTTGAGCGTATAATGAATGTAAAGATTACTTTTTCCACAAATCAAGTTCACTTTTTAGGTGGTTAATTACTTTACAAACTTTTTAAACACTGCGACGCGACACGTATGCGCACAAAGAATTGAATTAAAATACACAAAACGGTATTTTTATTGCAAAACACTATTAAAACAAATTTTACTGCGTTTTTAAATAAAGTTTTTGTTACATTTCGCTTTTCTTTCATCAAAATTAAGAGTTGACAGACGACAGGTGGTTTACACAAGATCGTTTGACTAGGTAAGGTTGCCTCATTACGTCACATATGTACCGCACTGCTGGTTCCTTGGCGCCAACATAGCAAACAAAGAATAATCATTGTTAAATAATTTATTAATAGGAAATAAAGAAGTTACGGTAACAACTGGAATTAACAGTATTTAAAAGTATTTCTTTAATATTGACAAAAAACACAAACTACACTGTTAAAAACTTCATTAAATAATGAGCAAAATACATATGTGACGTATGGTCCGCCATGTTGCACGATTACGAGGCAACCTTACCTAGTCAAACGATCTTGGTTCACACGAGAAAAGAGTACAAAAGATTATTCCCTATGAGACAAATGTACAAAAAAACTACGGTAATTGTACAGAAAGTGTCCGCAACTCCGATTTTAACCAAATTTGGTATGTTGGGTTTTTTGGGGCGCTGATCACGAATCTGAACGAAATTTTAGTCGGAAATGTTTGGTTTCAGAGATAATCATCATCAAAGTTGGCATTTAAACTAACCTTATTTTCACCATTATTCACCCCTCTTTTTGCACACAATTCTTGATTTAAAGCTAAAGTGGCCCACAATATTTGATTTTCACCTTTTAAAACCCCGTGTTTCTATGTTTTTTACACCTTTTATCAAATAAATTGGGAAGGGTCCCTTTAAAAACGTTGCAACCGTGCATTCACTGCTCCACCGCCTCCACCATATTCTGCTACGATTAAAAACGATTGAAAGCGAAGCTATGCAATTTAATTCAAAAAAGTGTAAAATACGTAGAAGAATGAGGTTTTAAAAGGTAAAAATCAAATATTGTGTACCACTTTAACTTAAAATCAAGAATTGTATGCCAAAAGAAGGGGGAATAAAGTGAAAATGAGGTTAGTTCAAATGCCAACTTTAATGATGGATATCTCGGAAACAAATGTATCCGACTAAAAATTTTTCAGATCCGTGATCAGCGCCACAAACACAGGTGTTTTTACAGGTTAGATGTTTTTGCAAGAAATTTATTGCAATTTATTCTAACATTCTTGCAGTTTGCACGTAACTGGGTTTATCAATTTACTGAAACTTGTAAGTTCAATTCTTTTTAAACCGTTTTCTTTGTCTCATGTTGTTCTGGTTATGGGCGATAAAATGATACTTACAGCGAATTATTTTGGTTAAACTAGGTGCTTTCAATTTAATTAGGTTTTTTTAATCAAAATTTTTACTACAAAATGCAGGGTTTGTTTTTTTCTTTTGATAATTCATAAAAGCTTGATGTCTAGGAACTTATTACCGTGGGTATAAAAGTAGACGGCATATTTAACATACCTTAGGGATAAAGGAGCCGAAGTGGACATTTTGGGGCTTCTTCAGATGTACGGTTACAAAATGCATGAAACAATTACTTTGTGTTGCTATATTACTGTACATCTCATTGGTACGGAAGAGAAGGGAAGTTTATGGTGAAAGTGTAAAGAGTGTACTCGTGAAAATAAAAGTACTTTCCAGCCAAGAAAAAATCCTAGCCTTCTAAAAGCTGTTGTAGCTCTAAATGTTATTTAAGGTTATTATTTAATGTAACGCCTACGCCGCTCATAAGTAGATAATAAAAATTGGTTAACTTTTTTTATGCCGGTATATTATTGTCCTCTATTGTGTGCTTTGAAATCTACGATAAAATGGTGGTGCCCTCTGGATAACATTATTCAGTCGTTAAATGGGTTTAACATCTAAAAATCTGGCACCCACGGTACTTAGTACTTAGCTTTTGTGCTACTAACATGGACTGCCATAAACATAAAAAAAAACTAAATATACTAAATGTATTAGATGTAGTACAATTGTACAGCTGAACATCGCAAATTCGCGTTGTTGTTGTCAAGGAAGCCGGCATGATTTAACTGACCAATAAGAAGGCTTCCTTATGCTATGCAAGGTTACAGAAAGACGAAATTCGCTTGCCCTGGTTTGCGTTTTAAATAATATTGCGAAGAATTTACCAAATTGTGCGTTTATTAAGTTTTGCATTTTGTTTTAATTTACGTAAAATGCAACGAAATTCAATCGAGTTGACTGACATGGTTTTGTGTTATGGGGAAGCTAGGCAAAATGCTCGGCAAGCCGGGGAACTATGAAAGAGTTTGTTTATAGTGAACCCATTAACAGTTTAGAACAGTTGCGAAATCGTGTGGAACTAGCGGCTCACCAAATAAGGAACAATGAAAACATTTTTGCACGTGTGAGAAACAGTATGCAGCGGAAAATAAATGCATGTTTGGAATCAAAATTTAGAACATATTCCGTATTGAAGGTAAATCGACCTTTATTTAAATATTTTTTTGTTACAATTTATTTTGATATAAGGCTTTTAATAATTTTTTAAAGTAAATTTATAAAAAAATAGAATATAATAACATTTTACCTTTTTATTCTATTATGTATTTATATCGTTTATTGGGTATAAAATAGGACGTTTGGCAACATCGCAAACAAATAGGTCTACTGTCTGTGTTTATAGTATTTACGTAACCAGGGACGTAGCAGATAGGTGAAAAGAAGGTATTTTTACAAATTGTAAAAAGGTTTGAATTAAACAAAAAAGTACTCAGTGTGTCTCTACACTGTCCCAGGAGTCACCCATTTCAATATATTAAAGTATTTCCATAACACCCTGTATATTACTGAGATGTATCGCTGCTAACTTGCCCTGTTTCATCTTTTACGAAAGTAGAAAAAAAAGCAGGTTCATCTGTTTTGTTACAAAAACAATTTAGATAACAACATTCAATAGCTTTTATAAAGACGGTTTGCGAACAGCCAATCACCATAAACTTCCTGCAAGTTTCTTTATGGGTTTTCCCGCTCGTCCGTTATGTATTTTAGGTTTATTTTGTGGAATTTCCTTGGATTTAAGGATGTTACACTTGCTATACTTTTTTGTCGGCATAAAATGTTTTCGAAAATGTGTATATTTATTTATTTATTTTTTAACAAAAATAAATTGCTTTGTTTAAAATTGCAACAGAATAAAATTAAAAAAATATATAAAACTCTTAGCCTAGATAGGATTAGATTAACTTGGAGGTGGATTGTATAAATATCCTCTATTGCTGCAACCTGCTCAGGTTTATTGTGTATCCGCTATCCGTATGTTAGAGCACCCTATCCAAGCCAATCTTTTTGATCAGACTCCATAAACTTGAAACTGGCTCCTTTTATCCTCATCCAGCCTAGCATACCGCAGAGGACAAAGTGCTTCACAATAACGCCATAAGTGTTCTGCGCTTTCTTCTTCTTCCTGGCAGAACCCGCATAGGTTTTCTTCTGTCAGGCCCATAGTTTCCAGGTGTTTATTTAGTCTGCAATGACCTGTTTTTTTCACCCTTTCGGGGTCATCCCACCCAGGTCCGACGACCGCCCCCTAGGTGGTGCACTGCAGCCTGAAGGCTTATTGTACCGTGACCCCTACTCCTTCTCATTCACACACCATTCATTCCATAACTTGGATGGTTGTTGCTCGGTCCACATCCCCGAGCAGGCAGAACACCGTGTGCCGTTGCCCAAAACACCGCTGTCGCCGGACACCCATCCAAATTATGGGCGCGCATTCCACTGCTTAACTCCGGAGATCGACGCTTGCCGATACAACCGAAGCAGCCACAAGCGCGCCGCAATGACCTGTTAGTTGACGCACTATTATTCTTACCGCCTTCCGGTTGTAATTCAGAAGGTCTTTCGTAAATTCTGGCGAGTATGCCTTACTGCCTTTTTATATTAGCGGAAGACGGAAATACGGGCGACGGACCAACGCTATCGAAGTGTATGGAGTCTTATGAAACCTTTCAAATGTAGAGAAGGCGGAAAGTCGGCAAACTCAAAGGCTTTGTATAATTTTTTATCGCTCTGTCCGTCGAAACCGGCTTAGTGCGAAAAGGCGTTTAATGAATATTTTCGGTCTTGGGTTTTCCTCATAATCCATGATCTAATAGATGACCTTACTTGGCATGGCGAAATACAAGTAGGGCTCAGGACCTACCATTGTCCACCAGCCCCCCTTGCCAATTTATTAGCTTTCTTATTGTCTTCGTGGCCGTCGTGTCCTGGTACCCAGGCAATAATTATGTTCGACACGCCAATCTCTTCCAGTACAACTACGCAATCCTGCACCAGCTTAGAGCTGATTTTGCATAAAATGATCGCTCTGATGGCCTAGATACCTACTAATCTTTCTGATTGCTATTTTTGTATTTATTTCATGATTTCTATGGATACATTTTGGCATAAGTTAAAATTGCTTCATTTTTTTCGAAAACGAATATACTCGTAGATACTAGGAAAACACAAGACACTAAAAAGTTTTAGTTGCTCATTGAAGAAAAAAAATAAAAACTACACTAAATTCCAGTGGGGTATTTTTTTCTTATTATATGGGTGACATAATACTGGGACGATACTGGACCCAATAATTTTAATCTAAGTCAAATTTTCTTGCTAAACGCATTCGTCGGAGTGGTTTAAACCGTATTCAAAAATGACAATATAAATATTAGAATCAAGATAATGTAGGTTTTTAAACCGTTGCGTCACAGCCCAATAAGCTTTTAGGTTATGATCATTATTTTTATTTTTAGGGTTAATATGTACTTTAGTTTACACCGAATATCAAAATTTGTCACTTGCCATTTACATTCATATTAAAATGACCAGAAACAAAGTTTTTAATGAGTTAAATGCATATGCCCGCCCGACAAGGATAACTAATTGTTTTTAAACCATTGTCCGAGATCTATTCAAACACGGTTAAATACGTGACGTACATTACGTCACCGTTTAACAAGAAAATGTAATGTTTTTTAAAAATGTTTTGAACCGTTTTAACAAGAAATAATTTTTTATTACAAAAAATTTGTCACTTCAGAGTAAAAGCGTGGGGTGCTTAATATATTAAATGTTATAATTATTCTATTTGCAAATATCTATTAGGGAAAAGTTATGAAAAAATAGTAAAATGCACCCCACGCTTTTACTCTGAAGTGACAAACTCTTTGTAATGAAAAATTATTTTCTAATTTTTAGTTCGGTTGCATATAAAAGCGTGTTTTTTAGTTTTTTTAAACTATTATTTATTTTTCATTTTTAGTTCGATATATCAATTTAGTTTTTTAAAATAAATGCTCCAGTTTATTCACTAAAAAATTTCTTCGCCATGCATTCTTGATTTAAAGCTAAAGTGGCCACATAATTTTCACCTTTTAAAACTCCGTATTTCTATGTATTTTACACCTTTTATTATAAAATTGAAAAAAGTCAATTAAAAAAAAACGCAGCAAGTTATGCATCAATTGCCCTTGCGCATTCGCCAGCCACCAACCCGTCGGCAAATGTTGTCAAGTTCGATTATTCAATTGTCTAATCTGGCGCCTCCGCCAGAACGTACGATTTTTCACTTTTCCGGTTTTCCTGGAAAATGCTGGAACTTAACGGGATACTGTTTTTAAATTATTGCATTGTCATCGGTCCTTGATACGTGTGCAAAGTTTCAAAGAAATTGAATAGCTGGAAGTTGGTAAAAATTAGGCTCAAAGATTCCATTACATAGATAGATAGATGGATAGATAGATAGTTACAACCCAAGTTAATAAAAGCGTGTTAAAAATGACTCTAGTTAGGGACTAAATAAGCGCCTTATTACTTTAACAACTTTGCCAAATTTTAACCAAATCCGTTAAAAAAAAAAATAAAAATATTTATGAAATACCGTTTTTTTAACTATATTGCCGTTTTCCAAAAACGAAGCATTTCCGGATAGTTAGACTGGACCAAAAAAAATCAACTAGTTTTTTTAATTTATCAAATTATTGTTCAAGGAGACAAAATAAAATATGGTAAAATTTTGACCCCTAAATATTAATATTTGTAGAAGTAACAAATATTCAAACTCAAGAAACAAAACTGAAAAAATAGTTCAATAAACTTCAAAGCGCGATTACATAGAAACGGCTTATTTGACGAAAATAATTTACAAAGAGAGCTTTTTGTAGGGAATTTAATTTTCTTAAAAAATCTGTGTTGATAATTTTTTAGATCAACAATTTGCGAGTTTTGCAATAAAAAAAAATTATGTCAAAAAACTGTCGGTCCCGAAGATAGACCTCACATTGAACAATATTTTCGATATACAGTGTGTCCAAGATAAGGATCCTAAGCATGGGAATCTCAGTACCTATTGGAGATACAGATTAGGTTAAATTAGAAAAAGTTGTGTTTTTTAAAGTTTATTTACATGCCGTTTAAAAACTTGAAAATTTTCATGGCCTGATGAGATATTTGGCAAAAACAAAATTTGACTATATCGATTTTATTTTTTTCTGACTTTATTTGAAGAGATATAAAAAAACAAAATAACACTTTTTCATTGGCACTTTTCAGCTACTACATGATGGTATTTTTGGATTTTATATCCGACGTTTCGTTTTCAAGAAACCATCATCAACTTTATTTTTTATATGGCTCGAAAAGAAAGTACACCCTGTATCTTATTCCATTTTTTTATTACAAATTCAACGATGTATCACATGTCATATTTTAATTTTTAGTTAAAAAGAAAAATTGCATTTTTCTATTTTTTAAAGTTATTTTTAAGTAGGCCTTGCAAACAAATGCTTGGACGTTAATACCTGTTACTGTATCTGCAACATAACTAATTATCATTATAAAATAGTATTTGTCGTTATTACCCTGTTTGTCAAGTTGTTGTTTTTAGAGCAATTGTTCTTGTTGTTACTGTTGTCTTTATACGCAATACGCATTACTAGGCTCAACAAAATCCGCGTGTTAAGAAAATATCGACACATTAAGAACGTTTTGGGTTTAATATGTGGTGTGGAATTCTAGGAACTAAAATACCAGGTCCATGTATTTACCATAATTCATTAACTGCAGAAATGATACCTTCATTTATTTTTGCTGCACAAAATGTAGCATGTTAGCATGTCAAACTTATCTTCATGGCTATAATGACCATCCTGCATATTCGACCGTAATAATACAATAAGATATTAGCTATTTACCAATAAACAATAATGGAGACAACAGTAACAATAAGAAATATTGCTCTAAAAACAACAACTCGACAAGCAGGGTAATAAGGAAAAATACTATTTAGTAATGATATTAAATTATGTTACAGATACGGTAACATGTATTAACGTCCAAGTATTTGTTTGCAAGGCCTACTTAAAAATAACTTTAAAAAAATAGAAAAATGCAATATTTTTTTTAAACTAAAAATTAAAATATGACATGTGATACATCGTTGAATTTGTAATAAAAAATGGAATTAGATACAGGGGGTACTTCTTTTCGAGCCATATAAAAAAAAGTTGATGATGGTTTCTTGAAAACGAAACGTCGGGTATAAAATCTAAAAATACATGTAGTAGCTAAAAAGTGCTAATGAAAAAGTGTTATTAGTTTTTTATATCTCTTTAAATAAAGTAAAAAAAATAAAAACGATATAGTCATTTTTTTTTGCCAAATATCTCAGCAGGCCATGAAAATTTTTCAAGTTTCTAAACGACATGTAAATGAGCTTTAAAAACACAACTTTTTCGTAATTTAACCTAAGCTGTATCTCCAATAGGTACTGAGACTCCCATGCTTAGGATCCGTATCTTGGACACACTGTATGTAAGTATTTAAAGAATAGTAGATTTTTTTGGCCTAGTGTAGTATTCATGGGAACTTTTTTTCATAAACTCATACAAGGAATTACCTTTAAAATGTTATAGTAGTTGTAAGGAAAACACTCTGTATAATTAAATTTGTTGAGTAAATAATCTCATTTGCTAAAAGTTTTTATTATGAGCAGTAGCAAAACTAGAAAAGCCTTGCCAAAATGTACTAAGTGCTTCTTGAGAATTACGGCCACTTTGCTTTTACCAGCGTTTTTCTTACGAAAACTTAGAAGTTTTAAAGTATTTCAAAAGTTTTGGTAAAGAGCAAAGCGCAATGTTTAAACTGACAAGGGTGATTTTGTTTAAAAGTTTCCACCTCCGACGAATTTAACGAATGTAAGAAGTAACACGAAAAGTATAATTTACAGAATACCTTAAAAATTATGTTGATATGTACCCTTTTTGTAGTAATACAATTTTTGTATTTGAAATTCTACTCTTAAAGTTAGAAATATTAAAATGACTAAGGACATATCGTTATACTGAATCCGATTCAACCGATCGGATAAAACTTAATCCGACAAAAAATTGCGATATACACGTTTCAGATTGAGTAAGAGATTGGATTAAACGCCATAAGTCAAACCTGTTTTTCAAGCGATTTGAATTGAGTTCAGTCCGATCAGAGGTTTTAAGCCGGCTACTCACTACGCGGTACTTGCCAAGTACTTGGTAAGTAGCAAGTAGTGTATACGACGCCTCGTATACGAGCTGTAGCAGAAAACAATCACAAGTCAAAGGAGCCAAGTACTTGACTTGACAATTTATTTACCGGCAATACAAGACGCGTTACTTGGCAAGTCGAATTGAAGGGTCGCGGGAAATAACTATTAAAGTCTGATTGGCATATTTTATCAGTATTTGCGTTTTAATATTTTAGTCGAATTATTATTTTAGTCGAATATTGTTAGGCGTCACGTTGTTAAGCTGTGGTTGTATCTTTAAAGTTTTTTTTCAAGAACTTCGAACTTTTCTGGTGTAATTAGCAATAGTGGTATTATATTGGGTACTAGCTATTTGATGGTGCTATTATTTTAGTATTGGCAAAAACTAGACTGACCGTTATTCGACGCACCAAATGCACCAATGAGTACACCGGTCTTAACCTTTTACTGATGGTGCATTGCTTTGTGCCGCAAGGCAACTAGCGCCAAACGATCTAACACGTTTCTATATGCAAAAGAGCTGGCGCAGGTAGCCCCACTTTATATACAAAAAGAAAAATACCTATCTATCATTAGTATTGCTAAAAGATGTAACCCACCACCTTCTACGTTTGCACTTCTTTTTCTATTTTTTTAATAAAAATATAACCACAACTGATTGTTACAAAAGCAGCTAAAACTGTCGTTTCACTTTCGTCCATCTTTAAAAACTACTTATTGTTTATTACTTGTACTTTCCAAAAACTCGCAATTCTATAAGTAGACGCGTAATGTAGATAGCTTACTTGGAACTCAACAAATACTTGTCAACTATATTCCGAGTCAAGTTACTCGCCAAGTACCGCGTAATGTAGCCGGCTTTATTTGTACGATATTCACGGTTTTGGAGGAGGTTTGAAAAATGACAGTTAGGTAAAACAGCTGATAAGTAGTGTAGAAACGAAATAGTGTAAAATAAAATAAGCTTAAATATTTGCTAAACTATTGTGATAGTGTTTCTTTAGTGGTTTGCGCTATTATTTCGTCTTATTTACTGAAATTGTGAGGTTAGAAGTTTATTTTTATTTGTTTGCTCTCTTTGTCATTTTATATACTTTTCTTTGTCAAAGTTAAACGAATTTAGAATTGCGATCTGTCCAACCGGATTCGATTTTTACGATGTACCCTTTAGTCAATGTATACTTTTGTATACAGCGTGTCTTCGGAAGTCCTTACCAAATGGGAAACTTTTTAATTATTAACTTTACGAAAAAAATGTCTCTTTATTAAAAATTCTGCTTGATGAAAAAAAAAACGTTTTAAGAAAAATAATTGTACGTTGTATGTACAGGGTGGCCTAAGAAAGACCTGTTTCCAATCCATGTTGACAACCACTAAAACACAAGTTGTAAATTGATTTTTTAAATTTTTTATTGCATTCATCCAATAAATTATAAAAAATATATGAAAAATACGATACTAACTGCAACAACAGCAAGTAAAATATGACAAAGAAATGTTATAGTGCCCCAAAGGGTTCAGAAAATATCCTATAGGGAATCTTAACCAAAATTCCCCATAATCTGTCTGTTTTTAATTCATAAAAATACCTGGTTAGTAACCATGGTTACCTACCCATATAACATTTTTGCCGGTAAGGCATTGGCAAAAGGTATCAAAATGGGCAATTGGCCGTTATTGGGCCACGTGTTGCAGAAAATGTGATGGCATCCATCATTAATAAGTTATGATGAAAAAAATGCGTTTAGGATGATGGCATCCATCATTGATAAGTTATGCTGAAAAAATGGATTTAGGATGATGGCATCCATCATTAAAAGGTTTTGGCAAAAATGTGCCTTTTAGATGATGGCATTACATTATTTTTTCCTAATGACAATAAAATGCATTTTTACCGTCCAGGGAACTAAAATGTGCATAAATAATGCACATGCATAATGTGTGTTTATGTACAGGGTGACCCATATAAAATTAAATACTATAATTTTGGAAAAACCATAAGAGATACAAGAAAAGTTAAATGCAGAACTTATTCAGTGAAATATATTTTTTTAGCATTTCACTGAACAACTTCTGCATTTAACTTTTCTTGTATCTCTTATGGTTTTTCCAAAATTATAATATTTAATTTTATATGGATCACCCTGTACATAAACACACATGCATGTGAATTATTTATGCGCATTTTAGTTCCCTGGACGGTAAAATACATTTTATTGTCATTAAGAAGAAAATAATGTAATGCCATCATCTTAAATGCATTTTTTCAGCATAACTTATTAATGATGGATGCCATCATCCTAAACGCATTTTTCATCATAACTTATTAATGATGGATGCGATTACATTTTCTGCATCGCCTAATAACGGCCACTGGAAGTATTTTTATGTCTTTGTGATATCTTTTGCCAATGCCTTGCCGGCAAAAATGTTATATGGGTATTTTTATGTTAATGGAATATTTTATGTAGTCGGGCCAATGTTGGTTGACTTTTTAATCCAATGTAATACATTTTTAGTATAATAGTTAATATAGGTAGGGTAGGTAGCTATGTATATCTTGTTAACAGAACGTTTTTTAGGAGAGCGGTCTGATTAAGTTTTACTTCACTTTAATCCAAAATAAATTATGGCTGTCATGTAACTCTATTCTAAGAATGCACAGCAATATCCTGCTAATAAATAGGCATGGCGAGCCATAACACCCCATGAGTCACGCTGGGCCTTTCTATTTTATGGTTATGGCAGGATTTCAACCCTCCTTGCAGTGCTTGCAAAGGGCCCTGAAGTTGTACGCCAGAAGCACAAAAAACAATGTTATAGTACAGAAAGAAAATATCTGCCCAATAAATTCGTGTACAGGGTGTTTAGGTAATTTTTAAATCAGAGACACTTGGCTTATGTTATAAATTAAAAAAAAAATGTATACAGCTTCTTTAAAAATCCGTATCATATGGTATTTTTGAAATGATAAATCTAAATGTTTTTTTGCAGGCATTAGTCAGCCTTAAATTGAATAAAAATCATGCTGAGATCATGAGACTTCTATGATACAGGATGGCCTACAAAAAATTGCGGCGATCGATTTCAGGGAAGTCGGCTTTGGAAAATTTTGAAAATTTAGGAATACTTTAAAATTAAAGGGGAAGTACGACTAATATTTACTCCTGAAAAAACCGGATAAACAATATTTTGTTCAAATTCAATCCTAAATAACTTTTTGGTTTTTGATCGACTTCAATTAACTTTTGGTCCAGGTGTAGCTTCTTTCATCGAGATTATAATTTAATAATATGGGGATTGCAAAAAGTTTTATAGGATTAGGTGGTATACAGGAAAGCAGAGTTTCTTTATGAGAAGGGGTTTAGACATAAGCAAGACCGGGGATAGCTTTTGTCAGGGACGTGAGGGTGTGAGAATTACGATTTCGGTTGGCAGTTCTGTTCAAAGTTGGTAGCATTATCAGCTGATGACAGAGTCGTGCCTTATCGAAGCTTTGTTTGGTAAAAACTGTGGAAATTTGCCATTTTCATTTTGGTTGTATATTTTGCAAGGATTTCCAGTTGTTAATGTTTTTGGTTAGTTTAGAGACTTCACATATTATTGGTTCGGACTCGTTTTATTTTAGAGATTTTGATAGTGTTTAGTCGAATAGTTTTCAGTCATTCGTGTTTTTATATACATATGATACTGATGAGTGTCCGCTAATTAATGGTACACAGAAAAACTACAGATTTCTTATGCGAAAATACCCATTTAGGATTTAAACAAACATACCTATATCCAAAAGTTAATGATAAGGAAGATACGGGGTGTTAAAGGAGTATAAATATTTTTATTTATGCATTTCGATAATTTCTGATATGTTTTAAACATTTTAATAAAACTCGGTATCCAGGAGTTTTTAGCAATCAGCTATTTATATCTGAGCAGTTGTAATTATAGCTAATACGATGTTATTAAAGGTACATACTTTCGGGTGCACTACTAAAACAACAACAACTAAAACGTGAATACCTTTAAAACGGTTGTCAAGACCGATTCTTACTAAGTATACCTTTTTTGTGCAGAAAGCATAGAGAAGCTTACTAGTTTACATACATACAGGGTAGTAACAAAAAATTGGGTAGTTTTAGAGAATTTTAAATAGTGTTCCCATCGGCCTCTAGTCTACACACAAAAATTAATATTCGATCTGAAATGCTAATGTATAAAAACCCCGAGATACCGTTTTATTAAGATATTTAAAAAGGGGGAACAATTATCGAAATAAATTTACTTTTTCTTTTTACTATGACACCCCCTATATCTTGCTTATTATAAACTTTTGGATATTAGGTATGTTTGATTAAATCTTAATATTTTGGCATAAGGAATCTGTGGTTTTTCTGTGTATCATTCATTAGCGGACACCTTGTATACAAAGTTTTTAAAATGGTTTTTGACTTACGGAACCATCGAAAATGTTTTGCTCTGCCAGGTACCTCATCGTCCTGTCGTCGCTTTGATAATTTTTAATTTTCAATATTTAAACCACATTTATGTTTTTGTTTTAGGTTATGCCTATTAAAATAATCCAATAAATTTTGTTTATAACATACAGTTTTTGTTTTCTCCTTAATTCTACGCCACTGATCTGCCTAAAATCAAACATGGCCGAAAATGGCCCGACTTGACGTTACAGCCGCGCTAGCCAATATGGCGAATGTCGTGACCTTATCTCATCAATCGACTTTGCAGGAAAGAGCCAAATATTGCATTTTGACTCACCCTGTAGAATAATTTCATGTTACATTTTTTAGCAGTGTATTTGATTTTAAAACCCTTTTTTAACATTCTTTTTTATTAA
Organism: Listronotus bonariensis; assembly: GCA_014170235.1. Lineage (NCBI taxonomy): Eukaryota > Metazoa > Arthropoda > Insecta > Coleoptera > Curculionidae > Listronotus > Listronotus bonariensis. The sequence goes on from JACEGR010002052.1 coordinate 120,331, forward strand.
AATCGGTATCTCAATTCTAAAAGAAAATTCAGTGTTTTAAAGAAAACAATACAATAATTTAATTATAATATGATTGTCGTAATATACGCTATAATGCAAACATATTGGGGAAACATACGATTTGGATGGCCATATTTCCGAAACAAATAAAAAAGTCTTTAAGAGATGTCTTTACTGGTAATATGATATACAGGGTGTTTATTTTTGGAAATCACACTTATTGTCGTACCCTGTATATCTTAAAAGATAACAAAAATCTAATTAGTGATTTGGAAACTACGAAACCAACTTAACAAACTAATATTTGTATTTATTTTTTATCATGAAAAATAAAAATTTTAAGAAAGGTGTAAAAGTATAACTATATATAAATTTCATTGTCTTCTTCAAAAATTTGTGTTTCTTTTTAGAATAAAGATATTAATGTAAATAAAAAAAAGAAATTTTAAAAAAGATGGGGTTTTAAAATTCAATACACTAGAAAATTGTGACGTTAAATTATTTTACAGGGTGTTCGAAAATTTGTGTCAAAATGCAACATTTTGCTCTTCTTTGTAACTTCTTATCCTGTAAAACTTTTGCAATCCCCATTTCTTAATGAAAGCAGCTACAACTAAACCAAAAGATAATTAAAATCGGCAAAAAAAAACAAAAACTCATTAAAGATTGAATTTGAAAAAAATTTTGTTTTTCCGTTTTTTTTTGTGTATATGTATGAGTGTATAATAAATATCTAATATTTTCTTTTTAAATCCGATATAGGTATTTGTTAAAAAATAATTTAATACGTAAAAAATGTTAGGCACATATTTTATCCAACATTAACAACGTCTATGTTAAAATTTAGAGAAAGATCGTATAAACAATAAAACATTTTTATTTAAAAATGACTGCAGCTCTGTATATCAAAAGTAAAAACTTTTCAAGACGCCAAAGAATAATATTTATCTTCACTTTATGTAGGTGCCATAAACGGCATCATTCGTCGGCTCGTCAAGAATTACCTAAAAAAATACGCTGCTGTTATGTTTGTTTACAAATAGGGTGCTAAAATATAAGAACCATGTTTGAATAACACGATGTGTAGGCCTTTTCTCGGTTTTCTCCTTAAGAGCATTGGATCGACGTGAGTTTTCGTACTGGATGGTTCACTTTTGGTTTTTTAATTATTCATTTATTACGATGACCCAAGATTTTTGTTAAATTCCGCTAGAAAATTATGCAGGGTATTCGTGAACTGTGTGGTAACAAAAAAATTATTGAAACATGTGTCCGCAACTTCTTCGTGCTTAAGATACTGGGTTATTGTAATAGTAATAGTCTTGACCAAAGTTGGTCTATATAGGGTCGCGACATTCGGCCATATTGCTTTGACGTGTTATGATGTCACATCTCCCATTTTTCGGCCATGTTGTTCAGTGCCGGAGATATACAGTTTATTGTATTAGTAGAACAACCGTTTACACAACAGTTTTTAATTATTATTAAGTTGTAAATTTTTTTACTTTAAATATAAAACATTTGGAATTACATCTTTCAACAAATATCACTTTCAAAACAATGCAAAATGAAGGCGCAAATTCTAGACGCCACTGGATTGATCATCAGCTTTGATTTTACTCAGTCTTATCAACTTTTCTCCGTGGAGTGCCCTTCCTTGCGTCCCCGACCTCGAACCGCCTAAAAGTTGAGGATGTGTCGCTACCTTATAAATATAAACTAACCTTTGGTCTTGACTATCCTTTACCCCAGGGCTTTCCAAATTGTGCGTCGCGACGCCCCAGGGCGTTGCAGTGTCGTTCCAGAGGCGTCGCGTGATGATGGGACAAAGTTGAGTCAAGGTATTTTAGAAGAACAAACGAAGCATATCATAGGCGCAATTTGGAGGGGCTAGGGGGCTTAGCCCCCAAAAAGGAAATTAGACAAAATTAGCCCCCAAAATTCCCAGTATCTAAGCCGAAACTTATGTGACTAAAACAAAAAAGCGATAAGAGAAAGCGATTTTTATGTCAATAGTGCCACCTTTACCTAACTGTAGGCATTTTTGTGGCAGTAATGACAAATAAATCCCTTTATCTTTCCCTAATTTTTTTTGCAAAGTCTCGAAGCTTGCCTCATACCTTTCGGGACCACCAAGACTCCAGCCCCCTAAAAACCGAAGCAAATTGCGCCTATGAAGCATAATATTGTAAATATTTCGTAAACATAAACTGTACAGAGCACTTGTTATCATTAAAAAGAATTTTTCAAAAGAAGGCTTGTTGGTTTGCTTTTAAGGTAAGAACCTTTTTTTTGGATTGTCTGTAGTTAAGGGGCGTCGTAAGAAGCTGCAAGGTTTCAAGGGCGTGGCATTACAAATAAGTTTGGAAACCCCTGCTTTACCCAATTGCGTTGTAATTTAAAATGTTAATTATGGCATTAAGGGTGCTAATTTGGCACTTATTTATTTAAATTAAATAAGTCTAGGGCGTTTTGAGCGGCACCTGAACGAATATTTTTAACAAAAAAAAAAGGTTGCCAGGAGTGTAAAAATATTTTTGAAATTTTTATACTTATTAGGCAAATAAAAATACAACTTTTACATATTTCTCTTAATTTTATTCCGTGTCTTGTGTTGTTAAAAGGAAAAAATCACTTAATTCCATATTCCTAGATCCTAAAAGACACATTAGAGGATTTGATATGTTTAAAAATAGATTTTAAAATTTCTTATTACCAAATATACCGGTATGAAAACCAAACCTTTCCCTCCACCAATTTTCTATGTACCATCCTAAAATTCACCACTGCAACGAGCCCGCATATTCGAGTAAAACGAAGTCTTTGGCTCCTGGCTTCCACCGCTTCCGTCTTTTCGAATATTTCCAATGCTTTTAATTCCCTATGGTTGACCAGTTGGTTTTCACACCTGTATACAACAAAAATAATTTCTTAGTTAAATACCTAACGTTTATGTCTACTCTAATAAATTTAACTAAATAGGTGTTAACGAAATTTTACATTTTTTTAAAGTTTGACACCCTGTATCTTAAGTACAAAAAAATTTAGGACCCATGTTTATCGGCGTATATAAGGAGAGGAGGGGAGGGGGTTTGGGGGTTTGAACCTATGAGTTAGAAGCAAATTTTGTATGAAACAGACCTTTGTTACTTATGTTTTTAATCGTTATGGTTATGTAGATTTCCCACCCCCTCTTAGCATACGGAAAGAAGGAAATAGAACATGTATTAGAAAAATCAGTAAAATGAATGTATCTCGAAAATAAGGACTAGTTTTTTTGCTCCTCACAAATTTTTAATACAAAAAATATATTGTAGTGAAGTTTGGTTATTTTTTTTTTGTTTGTTAAAATTTTTGATACCAAATTTTTGCAGTCCCCCCTCCCCGCCATAAAAAGCTTTATATATACGTTCCTGTCCATGTTTAGACAAACTTTTTCTAGTTTTAATGAGAGAATCTTTTTCTTTCCAATATGTTTCAACTTACAGAAAATATTAGTATTTTGATTTTTATAACTTGTACTTTGGTCTGCCCCCTAATAGGAACTAAGAAGTTTTTCTATGCTGTTTAAAACCTATAAAACTTTATTTATTTAATTTTAAGTCTAATCTCGTCAAAAACGGAACTGTTAACCACAGACATCACAACAAATAAACGTTGACGTTTATTTCATCATGTGTGATGAGAAACACTCGACCTTTCTTTCACTTCAAAGCGACCAACATGGACATAAAAGGTGATTTATTGTTCCAAATACATAAAATAATTTAGGTTTTGACGTTTATAATGGGGAACATCCCTATATGTATGACTGTCACATACATATTGGTAACAATGTTGTTTTGGAGGATATTCCATTGGTTTAATAAACAGTAAAACAATAAACAAAATTAAAATATTTAAAATTAGAAACTGTTTTGCCATAATTTACCCCCTTGCTTATACCGATTTGCTTTAAAGGCATAAACTATTGTTCATAAACTGATCGGATCCTTAACTCGGGTTAGATTCTCCTGACCCAGGACCCAGGGGCGGTCATATCGAGTTTCTGAGGGGGGCATATGCCGGTCCGAGGAAAAGTGTCTGAGGTGGCAAAAATTTTGGCGCACCTCACCTCTTTTTATTGTTTTCTTTTAATTTATAAAAGACTTGATTCATCTTTGATTCTTTCTTCCTTCCACGTATTTTTGAAAAAAAAGGCCTGACTTTTCAATTCCACTGGCATATCATTATTAAATACCCATATTTGCCATTGGGTATGTATGAAATAGAAAGGATGTAGCATCAAGGGGAGCCATGACACCCATGCGCCCCCTGAGCGCCCCTGCCAGGACCAGGTGAATGCCAGGAGCCAGGGTTAGTCGGGTTAAACAAAAGTTGTCAAAATGAGCTTTTTCGTTTTTTAGGTATTGTTAATTTATTTAAAAACGCAAAAATTTAATATTTATTGATTATTTACAGCTTATACAATGTTAAAGCCTTTAAAATAACTGCACGGCCAAGAACAAAGCAAAAGGGTTATGTTTTGTTTTGACACCAAGCTCTAAATGAAACCAAATGGAACATACGTGTTTAGAAAATAACTTAAACAGTGAATCTTGAAAACAGCTGATTTGGATCTACTCATTGGATCAATATTTGAAAATGTCATGTAGTAGTAGCCTTTTTGAGTAGTCCTTTCAAAATAGTTCCAACTCATGAGTTGTTATTTTGCGATAAGTATATATTTTCCTTTTGTTAATCTTCATTTTACTATATTGTCATCTACTTTTATGAGAAATTTAAAAATATTTTTTCCAACAAAAATACTGTTTTTACTAGTTAAAAATACGTCCTTCACAAACTCTTACTTGTATTCATTCGTATTCCCCCTTGAAAATAATTCATTTCGTCAAAGAAATTGAAATTTAGATAATCGAATACGAAAAATCATGTAATCCCCAATACTTTATTCCATTATTTTGAGGGTAAATGATAACGTAGTAGAATATCAAAATCTCTACAGAGGCACACTTTTCAAACACACTTTTTAATACAGTGACAAAAATAACTCTACATTAAGGGCGCGTGGGTTGGACAAATTGAATTTAAAACTCAGTGGTTTGTTAAAAAAACTTTTTAACTAATAAGAACATTTTATCTGTTGCGCCTATCTTTTTTATTTTAATGGGCTAATAGGTGATATGTGTTTTACAGGTTTGCAAATTTTGGTCAAATATATTTAGACAGGACCGGACTTACGAAACTTTTTCGTAAATACTGTATTTAACCTCATTGCAAAAGAAATCGGATTTAGGTATAATTGAGCTAATACCTACCTTTCTCTTGTAGAAAAACTATGGGAAATGATTCAGTAAAAGCGAATCTGTCAACAATTTGAGGATTTAGGAATTTCTCCCTCTTTCTTCTTTTTAGTGAGCTTTGAAAATTAAAAATGTGAGGTAACCTCACATGCTAATACAACTTAACAGTAAATTAATTAAAATTAAACGTATTAGCGTAATTGTAAATAAGTTCGATTTCTTTTGCAACGAAATTAAATGCATCATTTGGAAACAGTCCCGTAAGTCCGGTCCTGTCTAAATCTATTTGACCAAAAATGGCAAACTTAGAAAAAACATATGTACCATTTGGCCCTTTAAATATAAAAAAGATAGGCGCAACAGATAAAAAGTTATCATTAGTTAAAAAGTGTGCAAGTTTAATTTGGCCCACACTGTATACATAAGATCAACGGTTATTAATTTCTTTGAAAATGTGTGAGGATACGTAAGTCGGGACAAATTTATTTAAAATTTAGTGGTTTGTTTTTTTGGAAAAATGCTCGGACACGTCAATTTTTATAGATGACTGCAGGTTTTTTCATGGTAAGGTAATATACAGAATCAGCCAGTCAGTTATAGATATCGGCAATGCGTGGAAAAGAGACAGTCTAACTCGAATACCGGCATGTTAAGATGGGTGACTAATAGTGCTTATTTTGTTATTGCATTACTGGCCGATATACCATAAACTATTGCTTATACAATATTCATGTGGGGGCTCAAAAATAGGCGACGACCATCAGCTCCATTTTTCTTCTTTTCTGTTTATTAGGAAATTACTTGACATTTTAGACAATATTTCTGTTATTTGTTTCTAAAAAGATTTGATGTTTAGTTTTGCGTTATTTTCTAGTATTTTATAAACAACGTGTATGTAACTCATTAATTAGTAAAATGCTTTAATTTGGGTGTAAACATGAATTTAATTTAATTTATTTTGTTATGATTTTATTTTGTTTGTTTCATTTTGATATTTTAGTCTACAAATAAATATGACTTCAAAAGCTCCGTTTTTTTCCTTATATCAAGCACCTACCTACCTACCCTTCAAAAAAATAAATAAAAAAACATGATCCAAAATGCCTTAAGGGGCGCCAAAATCCTTTTTTGCACAAGGGCGCCAGTAGCCCTTACTGGGGCCATGGTGTAAGGAATCTACGGCCATGGTGTAAGGAATCTACGGAACTAGAAAAAACATTGTCTATTTATAAGGTTACTAATGCAGAAAGAGTATTGTGGGAATTGCAGAACATACTGTTGGTTTCTCATAATCTCTTCGTGCTTCGATAGTTTTTTACCCTAGAAAAATAGTGTAACGTACCCACAACACCAGAAAAAAAACGTTTATGTAAAAGGTTGCTAATGCAATAAGTATTATAAAATGATCAGCTTTTAACATTTTGTTCATCTCCATTGGCTACAACCTGCAAAGCCTTTTATACAGGCATAAATGCCAAGAGCCAAGTAATACATACCTATAATTCATTTCGCGGTAATTTCCTGTGTATCCGTTTCGTCTTGAATAATTTCACGGTCCTGGTGCTCTAGGAATGCCTTTGAACCTGCTCATAAAAGCTTTGGGGATCGCAATTATAACGTAACGTGACGACAAAGCAGTCTTTGCTTTTTACAAAGCCAATTAATGGGATATGTGATGAAAGATTACCGTAATCGTTATAATAATAGAGAATTTTCAGGATTTGATTTTGCTTGTGTTCACGCCCCACCGTAATTGATCTTCGTTTAAGCTTAATTTTGCATGGTTTTGCAGTATGCTTTTAGTGCAATAGATATACAGTTATTCAAAACGGAACTCATTTACCAAGTCATATACCAACATTATTTTCTTTATTTTTTTGAAACATAACAAAACTGCAGAAAATAGTAACCGCTCTAATTGCGGAAAAGTACAAAAATATTAAACCAATGAATATAAATTAATAAAGCTTGTCTTTTTAGATATCCCCAAAAAAATAATCTAATGGCGTTAGGCCTAGGGATCGTGGCGGACATTCAATTGTATCACTTCGTCCAATCCAGCGTCCTGCAAATGTTTTATCGATATATTCTCTGAAGTTAATACCAAGTGTGGGGAGCGCCGTCCTGTCGGAACCAAAGTGTTTCAATGGGGATATCTGGATCTGCTTCATTGGGAAACATAACAGCTAAAGCAGGCACTAATTTAAAGCGTAAAAAGTCTTAGTAGCGTGCGGCTGTAAGGTTTCCCTCAAAAGTATGGCCTCAATATTCTGTTGTTGTTGATGCCTGCCCAAACATTTACTTTCTGAGGACAAAATTGACAGGAGTCAAAAAAACGATAATATTAGGTCATAATAAAGTTGATACAAGCAATTGATTACGATAATAAAAAATAGGGTATTCCATTTAAAATTTTAAAATTTTCCAACCTATAGAGAAAACTATAAACTTGGCAACCTTGCAAATGCAATTTTGAATTCTTCATGTTCAGTTACTCCTTTGCACAAAATTTGATTCATTTAAATTTGACGATTGCTGGGATAATCCACCGTTCCGGTTTTTTCTACTAACCCTGTATGTTTATAGAAACGTTTTTCATAAAATGATATAAGACATAACCACCTTAGAGTTTTCGTAACGTAGTTAGGAACACCCCATATTTTCAAATTCGACCAAACAAGTTTCCACTTTTGTCCATGCTAATTTAATCCTAAACCACCGGCAAACGTTTACCGAGTCAAAACTCCGTTAAAAGGGGTTGTCGGCCACTTCCCCGGCTGTCGTGGGCCAAAGTCGTAAACTAACGAGTTATCTCGCCCGAAGGGGCGTCGCGACGCCGCTGTGTTTTACGATTTGCGTCTGGAGCGTATAACGGTGAGTCGTTTTTGAGGGCCCGAGTTGAATCGAAAAAAATCGGCAATAAATTGTAACTGGGATGTTTATTTTGTAACATGCAATGTTACTATCAGCAAGACAGTGAAGTTGTCTGGCTGTATTATTTGAGCTTTGGCAACAAATAAAAAATTTAAGTTCCTGGGACAGTAATGAAATGGACTTTATGATAAAAACGCTTTTAAAACTTTTTTCGTATATGGAAGCGGCGCTATAACCCAGTCTGTCAATGTCAAATGTTTCGGGTGTCGGCCTGGGCGAACGCGTAACTTTTTGTCGGACAAGTTTAGCACAATGTTTTAAATGGAATGTTTAAACCTTTTGACAAGCCATAAGGCTCAAACACATGTTTTGGGTATCGGACTAGGCGGGTTACGTGACTGTAACCACCCTTACGATTTTTGGCACAATATTTGTTAAAAATTATATCGACAAAAACCTTAAAAGTCGATTTTTTCAAATGGAAACTCCTATCTTTTCTTACCTTATCCTATTAAGCATTAAAAATAGGGTAACTTTCTATAACTACTCTGTACTTATTAATTGTCAAAATATCAATACAGTCTACTAAAGAAGTTCTTTCACTACGAGGAACCCAATCCCAATTCATATTATCTATCTATCTCTTTGTTTTATGGCTATGATACTAAGTCAACTCGCCAGTTCTCCCGTTCCTGTCATATAAGCTTATGAGCTTTCCCGGCTTTGTCCGTGGAAAATCTGGATAATCGAGCTCGAAACTCCCAGACTTTCCTAGCATATGAATAAGAAACACTTCTAACAATCAACAATAGCGATGAATTTCTGAACATGCATAAATTGTGGCTGTCAAGACAGAGGCTGCTACTGGTATTGCGCATAACCGTCACTTTCACTGCTGACGTTTTTCCGCAAGGCATGCGCACCTCCTCAACCATACGAAGACACCATGAGTTCAACACCAAAACGTAAAAACTTCAGACTTTAGGAATCTTCACTCACAGCGCTTAGCCCCAGAAGAAAGAAGCCCCAATTTAGCGTGAATCTTTTCTTGATCCCCAAGGGTACAGCTACGCTCGTACGACGCCTTCAGCCGCCTGCCCGTGAAGTCTATGTAGACTTTTACGTAAACATGAACCGCACTACTCGAAGACCGCGGAAAGAGGTCCCAATTCATATTAAATAAAGGCTTGGGTTGAGAAACAAAATTTTAAGATTTTAAATAAGTAAAAACGGTTGACCTTAGGTATAGAACACGATACATAAAATATGTTTAGAATTTTACGCATAATCTTAAAAATAAATGTTTTATAGTGTGTTCCATTTAAAATAAGAAAGTTGACATTAACTTCCGACATAACCGGAAGTGGAAGAACTATCAAAATATTTTAGTTGTATGTCGCCCACTGACTTTATAATGTTTTTAAAATTTTCAAAAATTTCCAAGGCCTACTTTTCGAAGAAGTTTTTGGTGGGACACCCTGTATTTATAATATAATATATTTCAGTTAAAAAGTTTTTAACATAAATAATAAAACGCGGAGTAAAAATTGTGAGATACTTCCAAAATTGTGTTTTACCAAAAACTGCGTATTGATTTGAAGCTCCTCATTTACCTTATAATAATACATAAGTCAATTAATTTGCATTTGCCTATTTACAATACTTTAATTTTAAAATTAAATTTCATGAAATAAAGTTCTTAGCTATTTTCTGCTTTATCCCTTTTACAACCAGTTATCGGTAGTTAAAATAACTTGTACGCCACTGTGTTTAACGACTGATACGGATTACAATAAAAGACAAAAGTCCGCAAATATGCGTCAAAAATTTTAAATGAGTCTCTTCCTACATTTTTTAATAGTTTTAATACACCTAATGTGCGGGAATAAAACTTAATTTTTTTCTTACTGTACTTCGAAAACAGTTATAATTATGAGTAAACTTAGCCTAAGAAGAAACAATTGGTGTTTTGATGTTTATAACCAAAGTTGAGTCGAATACTGAAAATCGGTATTTGAATACAAATACGAATACCGTAAAAAAGTATTCGAATACCTAGAAAAAAAGTATTCTGATACTGAGTATTCATAAATACCGGGATTAACTTTTCATGAATATTGAGGAGCCAAAAAGATCCTTGCTTTTTAACACGCTTTTATTAACTTGGGTTGTAACTATCTATCTATCTATCTATGTAACGGAATCTTTGAGCCTAATTTTAACCAACTTCCAGCTATTCGATTTCTTTGAAACTTTGCACAGAGTGTCAAGGACCGATGAAGATGCAATAATTTAAAAACAGTATCCCGTTATCTTTTGTTGAATCGCCAGGAAAAAAATTCCATTATATTATAAAAACAACACCTAGGATGCCATCTGTTGGCAACATTTCAAACTTTGCTATTAAATGAAGAAGAAATTTTTTAGTTTTTACACAATTTGGTTAGTTGCACCATGGGTGTTCAATTTTTATGAACAATAAAAATATAGGGTTAGTTGCACCATTAGTTCAAGGATTCCATAATAAAAATTACATTATGTGTAATGTATACATAATACATAATGTGCAATTAATAAAAATTAACATTCTTTTTTGGATCGCCAGGAAAAAAATTTTCCTTTATATTATAAAAATATAAAAACAACACCTAGGTTGCCACCTGTTGGCAACATTTCAAACTTTGCTATTAAATGAAGAAGAAATTTTTTAGTGGGTTGCAATATATTGGCAACGGTCCAAACATTGCCTGGATTGCCATCTGTTGGCAAAATTTCAAACTTTGCTACTTAATGAAGAAGAAATTTTTAGTGAGTTGCAATCTGTTGGAATTTTTTCGCCATTTTGTCAAGAGTAGCAGAAACTAAAAATGAAAAATAATTAATAGTTTAAAAAAACTAAAAAACACGCTTTTATATGCAACTGAACTAAAAATTAGAAAATAATTTTTCATTAAAAAAATATTGTCATTTCATAGTAAAAAGCGTGGGGTGATAAATATATTAAATGTTATAATTATTATATTTGCAAATATCTATGATGGAAAAGTTATGAAAAAATAGTAAAATGCACCCCACGCTTTTTACTATGAAATGACAATATTTTTTAATGAAAAATTATTTTCTAATTTTTAGTTCGGTTGCATATAAAAGCGTGTTTTTTAGTTTTTTAAACTATTAATTATTAAAAATTTAAAAAGCAACAACATTTTCTTGTTCTAACCCTCTAAAATTTTGAGGGCCAAAAAACTAAATATTTCTACGATTTTGGATCACGGAATACTGATATTCACCATTTTGGTATTCGAATACTGCTATTCAGATTTATTTGAATACTCGGTATGCCGGTATTCGAATACTATCATTCAAAAAAGATATTCTGAATACAAAATCCCGAATACTGACGAAAAAGTATTTTACCGAATACCAAACACACATGTTTTCGAATGCTAATCGAATACCAGCCCATTGTATTCTGAATACGATTCAAAATACCGAGTATTTGAATACGAGTTATTAATACCAGCCTTATTTAAATAGTGCTTGTACCCATATTTTAGAGTTATTGTAAATCATGCTGACAGTACCATTAACCTAAAAAAAAGGGGAAAAATTTTGGTAGATTTTCTTTATTGTTTTATGTTGTAGGGATTTGTTTAACACAATTACAAAAATACATTTAAAAAAACAAGGTTTTAAGTATTTTTACTTCTAAATCTTTTCGATTTTGTGATCGGCAGTCGTTCGGTTAGACGAAGAGTTCCGAAGTTTTAAAATAGGACCAAAATAAGGCACGACCTAAAACCGACATAAATAAAGCCAGGCACTATACTTATTAAGGGAGTACTTATCCATCTGCGCAAGCTCAGATGTCAAAATAAGGCCGCTATTATTAGTGCCTGGCCTTATGTTACTGTGCTATAATTTTCTATTAATTAAACTTTCTGATATTATCCTTTTTTTATTTATTAGATGCTTATAAGTAAAAGCTTTTAAAAATAAAATGTATTTGTAGAGTCGTTGGAATTAAATAAGAGTAACCATAAAAACATAAACGCAATACCGTCACTCGTTTTTCTAAAAAAAAAAACTTTATCATACCGCGCTGCTTTGTCCTACTATCAGGGCAAAAAGGCGCCAACAAGTGTCGTAATATTTTTTTCACAGGGAGCCGTCTACGTATCCGGTGGCACTGCAGCCTGAAGGCTTATTTGACTTAATAACTTTTATGATTTCTCTTATTCGATTTTAACGACTATAATCAATTGATAAACCCGAATTCTGTATGAACTGTAGCCGTCGGAATCAAATAGGAGAAATCATAGAAGTTATCAAGTCCACGTTGTCCCCAAAATTTGATTACGCCTCTTGTCAGCGCCTTTTTGCGCTGATAGCAGGACAAAGCGTCGCGGTATGCTAAAGGTTTTTTGTATATAAAAACGAGTGACGGTATTTTGTTTATGGTTTCATGATTTCTTTATTTAATTCCAACGACCTTAATTTGATCTTTAAAATGCGCCTTAAATTTGGTTATAATTTAATAGATATAATTAAGGAAATTATCCGGATTTCTCAGGAACTCCCGCCGTCGTCGGCGTCTCTGATTTTTACGACCTGTGCCGACGTAGACATGCCGGCGTCCAATCTGAGCGTCGGCCGACGTCGCGCCACTCCAGAGACCGTAAAACTTTACGATCATGGCATCGACCGGTTGCCTGTAGCAACGCGCAGCGGACACCCGTTAGTTGCTCTAATAACTTGTATAACACCATTGCAGACTTTAAAATAACATTAGATTAACGTGTATTAATTGATGTTTAATTTTAAAAGAAATGTGATTTAGGAAGCACGGCTGGTCCATAAGGTCATTTGGTCAATGATCCACCTACATAATCAAGCTAATTCTCTCAGCCGCATTTTCAGTTGACCTTATGGGTTTATATGGCAATGCAAGATGCATTTAAACCAAAGCAAAAAGCTTATATGCGAGCTTCAAAATGTATATTGAAAAAGCGTCAACGTCCGACCAATTGTATTGATTCTCCGTTGGTCGCGGTAGTTAGCGGAGGGCATTTATGAAAATTCGCTTATACCGGCAGCTAAAAATTAGGATTGCAAGACAAGTGGATTGGACAAAGAAGAACTAATTTTCTTATTGGCAAATATACGTATATTATATTTGCACAAAAGATTTTTGTTTTTTCATTTATTTTTATATGTGATAAACTATCATTTATCAAAATTTGCATACGCTTTTTGTATTAACAGTGGGTTTACCTTTGCAAGAAATATTAAATAAAAAAATACTATAATAAAGTAAAACATTAACTTGACCAAGTTCATCCCTAAATATTAATGTTTAATAGCGTTTGGAGAAAAATTTGCTCCACTTGAAGAAGTCACCGGTTATATCTAAAAAAAATATTTCAATCTGTAGCTCTATGCGAGCCCATATCTCCGAAAAAAGTTAAGATGCACTTAAATTATTTTTTGCGTGTCTTTTCATATCCGGAAGATAACCCAAATTTTTCGGAACACCCTGTATGTACACATGTAAATTTTTACAAGGTAAGTTCTCTTTAAACAAAATAAACAAATAGTAACTAAAAAAATAGTTAATATGCTTAAACTTACTTCGAGTTAGTGATATCTTGGTTTTGAAAAACCCAGGAAACTTATACAATTAAGTCGGCTGTCCATGAGAGCGGTTTTCCGCTCGCGGATGGTAATTCAGCGTTGTAATTGGTTAGTGCAATTTTAAAATGCTTTTTCCGCCATTTTCGATGTGAATCCGCAAAAAGTTAATATGAAGTTAACTTTTTGGGTTTTCCACTAGATTGTGTGGATTTTTAAATTAATAGAAAGGAACTATAACCTTAAACTTATTGATGAGGTTGATGAGTTGTTGCTTGAAGATAAGACAAGAAGTTAAAGATCCATTTTAAATAAAAGAAGTGTTATGGACGACATTTACTATACTTATTTTAATTATTTACTTCAGTATGATATTTGGCGAAAAGAAAAAGATATTTATCCTACTTCCAATACGACCAAAAAGACAAAAAGGGAGGCACAGGTTTTGGGTTAGAAAATTTTTTTAGAAAGAAAAGTTTATAGCCAATATTATACTTTTATTAAAGGAGTTAAGAAAACATGATAATAAAAAACACTTCAATTATTTAAGAATTTCAAAGGAGCATTTTGACAACTTGTTACAGAAAGTTGAGTAAACTATTAGCAAGTCCCACACAGTTGGTGAGCCAATAACTGCAGGCGAGCGTCTAGCTTGTACTCTAAGGTAAATAGGTAACAAAAAAGTGTATGTGGTAAATAAAAGACTAAGACAAGCTATTAACCAAAGTGGCGTAATTTGCTGGATGTATCAATAATTTAAAAAATGTTTAAAATTATTTTCTTTGGATTACAAAAGTGGGTTTTTACATAATAAAATTAAAATTGTTTATTATTATCCATTATCCAATTTATTTTTAATACGCGGGCGGAAAACCGCTCTCATGGACAGCCGGCTTTACGCTATTATTTAGGAGTCGTAACCCTATTTTTTATTTTTTTTTTGTTAGAATTAAATTTTTAGGCTGCTTTATTTACCTCCATCTATTTAGCGGCTCTTTAGTATTGGGGGCTAAATATTATATGTAGCAATTAATGAATTTAAAATAACTTCTCTTATAATTCTACTTTACTGCTGACCAATTACCTTGACTTAATGACTAATCGTGACCAATTATTACAGCATGAAATAACCTCCGAATGTGAATGTTAAGGTGCTAATAATATATTTACAAATGTAGCAATTAGTAACCCTAAAATTTACACTCTTTATATTTTTTCCAGTATCTTTAACGAAATATTAAATACCTATGACCAAATCTCTAAATTTAATTCAATCAGAATTTGTTTTTTTTTTAATTTAAAATTTTTAATTTCTTCATTTAATACAGAACTCCTTTAATCTTGCTGATCAATTATTTAATTACACTTCCACCACTAACTTTGGAAGATGAAATTATTTCTACTGCTAAAGGAAAGGCAGAACTATTTGCCAAACAATTTGCTGCCAATTCAACCCTTGACCCTCCCGTAAATTATCCAATTCCAACGGTTGCCCCAGTTCCTCATAAAATGCCCGATATTATTTTTAAAGTAAAACACATTAAGCGTATCCTTTCCTCCCTTAACACCAAGAAATCGTCTGGGCTGGACGGCATACCAGCAATCGTTTTAAAAAAATGTGCTCCAGAACTTGCACCAATTTTAACTCGGCTCTTTCGAATTTCTTACGACACAGGTATCTTTCCGGAGAGCTGGAAGGCTGCACGTGTTCAACCTATTCCCAAGAAAGGATCTAAATCGCTTCCATCTAACTATAGACCAATTTCAATTCTCTCAGTTCTTTGTAAAAGTAATGGAAAAATTAATTAATTCACAAATTCTTAAGTACTTAGAAAAACACAAAATTTTGCACGACAGGCAGTATGGATTTCGCCACAAAAGATCTACAGCAGATCTTCTTTCCTTCGTATCACACTGTTGGAATAAGTCTCTTGAGTTTCTAGGTGAGTCCCAGATCGTTGCTCTTGATATATCCAAAGCTTTTGACCAGGTCTGGCATGCCGCACTGCTTAATAAACTTCCCTCCTATGGTCTTTCAACTAAACTCTGTACTTGGCTCTCTAGTTATCTATCTGATCGACGTATATCAGTTATTGTGGACGGCCATTCTTCAAGTTTTCACCAAGTAAATGCTGGAGTACCTCAGGGCTCAGTTCTGGCACCAACATTGTTTCTTCTTCACATCAATGACCTTCTCTCGTCCACAACTAATTCCATTCATAGTTTCGCCGACGATAGTACCCTTCACTCCAGCTTTCAGGTCCCTAAATCCATCACTAAACCTGACTTGGAAAATAAACGCAGAGCGATGCAGATATCTCTTTCGCAGGATCTTAATTTAATATTGGATTGGGGCGCCAAAAATCTCGTCCATTTTAATGCATCCAAAACACAGTCATGTTCCTTGTCGCGAAAAGAGTCATCAAATACTCATCCTCTACTTATGAGCGGCCAAGTTCTACAGAGCAAAGACACCTTCAATCTCGTGGGCGTCACATTTGAAAGTAACCTTAACTGGCATAAACACATTGTATCTATAGCCACGGCAGCTTCAAAAAGCTTGGATTTCTCTTTCGAGCTAAAAAGTATTTTTCCGCTTCTAATTTATACACTTTATATGTGTCCCAAATCCGACCCCCTTGGAATATTGTTCTCATATCTGGGGCATGGCGTCCCCAACAACCCTGAGCATTCTTGATTCTATTCAAAGAAGAGCTATTCGTCTCATTAATGATCCTTCACTTACAGAACGGCTTCCCTCTCTTGCCCATCGTCGGGCTGTGGGCGATTTATCGCTTTTTTATAGGTACTTCCATGGCTTCTGCTCTGAAGAATTGACCAGTATAGTTCCTCCACTCACGGTTCCCAACAGAGAAACTCGTGGTTCCGCGCGTATGCATCCATATACGGTCCAACTGGACAGGCCCCGAACTTCTCACTTTGTTCGTTCTTTTATCCCTAGAGTTTCTAGATTGTGGAACCAGCTGCCCGCAGAGGTCTTTCCTTCCCCCAAATCTTCAAGTATTTAAGTCCCGTGTCAACAAACTCCCTCACCTCGCTTAAGACACCCACGGTACGTTAGTTATTTAGGCTTTTAGCCTTCGTGGTTTGTCCAAAGATAAAAAAAAAAAAAAAAAACCAATGTTGACCAATTTTCGACCAATTGCATCCTTTTAGATTGAACCATGTATAATTAATTTGAGGCGCTAAAAGCGACCGATGACCTTGATATTTTAAACACTCTGTAAAAGTTGGTGTATGGATGACCAATTCGTCACGCTTACTGCCTTTCACATTAGCGGAAGACGGATAGTTGGGCGACGGCCGGAGCTATCGAGGTGTAGCGGAGTCTTATGAGCTCATTCACACGTTGAGAATGCGGTAAGTCAGCTGTGTGTGTGAAAGGTCTCATAAGACTCCATAAACTTCGATAGTGTCGGTCCGTCGCCCAACTATTCGTTTTCCGCTAGTGTGAAAAGGCAGTTAGTGAGCAATTCGGCGGTGTTTTTTAAACGTTGAATTTCAAGTTTGGGCCGGTAAATAGATGGGGCTCACAGTCGTTTTGTATAAAAGAATTTAAACTCATTTACAAGCGGGTAAATGATTACTGACAAAATCATGGAAAACACCAGTCGAATTTACGCGATTCCGTTGTACACTCCCTGAAGAAATCGGCGTGTATCACCGACAAGCACGTGCTACAAGCCAATAATAAGTGGCCAATTTTATCTTCGAGTGTACGTCAGCGATTGACATGTGCTGAATTTTGATGTGGCCGCCAACTAATCCAAATCGAAGAAAACTACAATATCGGCCGTTGGCCCTTTACCCGGTACATCTAGATGGCATTTTTATTTTTATTGTTTTGGGATAGTAGGATCGTTTTTATAAGGTTTATTGGGATTGTAAACGCTTTTTTTCTACTTTTTCCATTGGACATAAAAGAATAAAATAAACTTTACGAATTCACAGTGCTATGACTTGAGAGGCATTTAAAATGAGAAATACGGAATTGGATCTTGATATAACCACGTTATTTTTATACGCTGCTTAGTTCCAATATTACATTTTTTCTCCATTTGCTCAAAAAGTGTTTTTATTTTATTCAGGAAAACGCGTTTTTTTATTTCATTTCAGATAGTTTTACTTTTCACCCGACATCCGCGGTAACTGGTACTTAGGGCTTTATACAAGCCTTTGTGTTTAATAGACTGTCACATAAAAAACCTAAAATATTAAAACACAAAAATCTAATATTGTTTAGGCTGTTTTTACAGTTCGAATAATTTTTTGAATGAAAGTTTTCTTGCTGCAAACTTTCGATCTGCACACGCGCACTTTGCAGCAATTTTTAAAAAGATAAGAATGCGCGTGTGCAGATCAAAAAGTTGCAGAAAAGAAAAATTGCATGCAAACTATGGGTAACTTTGTCCACCGTCATAATTTCTAAACGCAACCTCTAATCCGTCCTATATCTATTAGGGTGTGTTTATGTCGAAGCGACGAGGAACGAGGTTAGCAGCGCGGTTCGACAAAATAACTCTTTACGGTACAGGAACACAAGAATGTTTCGGTCGAGCCGCGCTACTAACCTCGCTCAAAACAGCTTCGACATAAACACAGCCTTATTCATACCATTCAAGCTAAAATAAGCTGATTTGCGCTCCGCGAAACAACTTTTAATCCTTCAATCGTCGCAAAACGTTTTGGATGCAGGTTGATGTATTTTTTTTCTGTGAAAATTAATTTTTTACAAACAATTCATTTAGAGTTTTGCTGTAGGATTAACGAATGGTGAGATGTAATTTTTTTGTTTTATACGGTACTGGGAAAAATACGCAAAACTGTTAAAATTAGAGCTCATCGTTGACGAGCATTCTTTGAAGATGCCTAGGAACCAATTTTTTAGAGTCAGAAGTCAAAACAAAAATAGTCGATTTTTTACCCACCCTGCTCTAATTGATATTAGAGAATTATTGCACAATGAAAAAAGGCCAGGCACTAATAATACCGGCCTTATTTTTGACATGTGAGCTTGCGCAGATGCATGGCAGGATAAGGACTCGCTTACTAAGTATAGTGCCTGGCTTTATTGTATGTCCGTTTTAGGCCCTGCCTTATTTTGCTCTAATTTTAACTTCGGATCTGTTCGTCTAACCGAACGGCTGCCAAGCACAAAATCGGAAAGTTTTTAGAAGTAAAAATATTTAAATCCTTGCTTTTTAAATGTTTTTTTTTATCTTTGGACAAACCACGAAGGCTAAAAGCCTAAATACTAACGATAACCGTTGGGTGTATCCTAAGCGGGTAAGAGGGAGTTTGTTGACACGGGACTTAATACTTGAAGATTTGGGGGAAGGAAAGACCTCTGCGGGCAGCAAGGTTCCACAATCTAGAAACTCTAGGGATAAAGAGACGAACAAAGTGAGAAGTTCGGGGCCTGTCCGTTGGACCGTATATGGATGCATACGCGCGGAACCACGAGTTTCTCTGTTGGGAACCGTGGTGGAGGAACTATACTGGTCAATTCTTCAGAGCAGAAGCCATGGAAGTACCTATAAAAAAGCGATAAATCGCCCACAGCCCGACGATGGGCAAGAGAGGGGAAGCCTTTCTGTAAGTGAAGGATCATTAATGAGACGAATAGCTCTTCTTTGAATAGAATCAAGAATGCTCAGGGTTGTTGGGGACGCCATGCCCCAGATATGAGAACAATATTCCAAGGGAGGTCGGATTTGGGACACATATAAAGTGTATAAATTAGAAGCGGAAAAAATACTTTTTGGCTCGAAAGAGAAATCAAGCTTTTTTGAAGCTGCCGTGGCTATAGATACAATGTGTTTATGCCAGTTAAGGTTACTTTCAAATGTGACGCCCACGAGATTGAAGGTGTCTTTGCTCTGTAGAACTTGGCCGCTCATAAGTAGAGGATGAGTATTTGATGACTCTTTTCGCGACAAGGAACATGACTGTGTTTTGGATGCATTAAAATGGACGAGATTTTTGGCGCCCCAATCCAATATTAAATTAAGATCCTGCGAAAGAGATATCTGCATCGCTCTGCGTTTATTTTCCAAGTCAGGTTTAGTGATGGGTTTAGGGACCTGAAAGCTGGAGTGAAGGGTACTATCGTCGGCGAAACTATGAATGGAATTAGTTGTGGACGAGAGAAGGTCGTTGATGTGAAGAAGAAACAATGTTGGTGCCAGAACTGAGCCCTGAGGGACTCCAGCATTTACTTGGTGAAAGCTTGAAGAATGGCCGTCCACAATAACTGATATACGTCGATCAGATAGATAACTAGAAGCCAAGTACAGAGTTTAGTTGAAAGACCATAGGAGGGAAGTTTATTAAGAAGTGCGGCATGCCAGACCTGGTCAAAAGCTTTGGATATATCAAGAGCAACGATCTGGGACTCACCTAGAAACTCAAGAGACTTATTCCAACAGTGTGATACGAAGGAAAGAAGATCTGCTGTAGATCTTTTGTGGCGAAATCCATACTGCCTGTCGTGCAAAATTTTGTGTTTTTCTAAGTACTTAAGAATTTGTGAATTAATTAATTTTTCCATTACTTTACAAAGAACTGAGAGAATTGAAATTGGTCTATAGTTAGATGGAAGCGATTTAGATCCTTTCTTGGGAATAGGTTGAACACGTGCAGCCTTCCAGCTCTCCGGAAAGATACCTGTGTCGTAAGAAATTCAGAAAGAGCCGAGTTAAGATTGGTGCAAGTTCTGGAGCACATTTTTTTAAAACGATTGCTGGTATGCCATCCAAGCCCAGGCGATTCTTGGTGTTAAGGGAAGAAAGGATACGCTTAGCGTAGTTTTACTTTACAAATATCATCGGGCATTTACTTAGGAACTAGGGTATCACTGGAATTAGATGATTTACGGGAGGGTCAAGGAGTTGAATTGGCAGCAAATTGTTTG
Source organism: Listronotus bonariensis (assembly GCA_014170235.1). Classification (NCBI taxonomy): domain Eukaryota; kingdom Metazoa; phylum Arthropoda; class Insecta; order Coleoptera; family Curculionidae; genus Listronotus; species Listronotus bonariensis. The sequence continues at coordinate 141,073 of JACEGR010002052.1, forward strand.
GCAAATAGTTCTGCCTTTCCTTTAGCAGTAGAAATAATTTCATCTTCCAAAGTTAGTGGTGGAAAGAACTGGTACAAAAATTCCTACTTATGTTTTCGCAAAGGACCAGAAAGATTTGCTGCCATTTGAGCAAGAAGAACTTTGTTTTTAATACGATTGTCGAAGGAGTCTTTGGCTTCAGAAATTGTTTGATTGTAGTAGTTTCTTGCTTCAATGCTGGCCTGTCGGTTTTTCTGGACTAGGATCCTGTAAAAACTTCTTGTGAGCCTGAACTTTCAAGGTCTGGCTTTATGCACAAGATTTGGAAAACCAGGGTTTGTTATTGGATTGTTTGGGGTTCTTGATGGTGTGTGGAATGTAGGATTTCAATGCCCAATTGAATTAGTCAGTTAGTTGACTTGCAAATTTCGGGAAGGATCACGAGAGAGATAAGCAGATGGAATTCCAGGAGGTAAGTGGCGAAGAATCCATAGGTATCAGTCGTAAAGTATAATGAAAGTTGTCGTTTCTGTTTTTTAAGAACATTGGGTTGAGTGACTATATATACGCACTATACGTTTATGAGTGTCTTATGTGATGCTTTTTAAAAATAGAAACTTTTTTTCAAAGCCAAAGGGCTCATCCAGCATGACACAAAAATAGTAATGTTAATTATCCTATCATCGCCTAACCCTTACTGAAAAATCTCCTCATTATATGTGTATAAAATTTTTTTAACAAACTTCCTAACAAATTAAAGTATTGAGCTACCGCAGTTTAAAATAAATTTAAGAAAGAGATTAAAATATTATTACTGGATTTAGAGCCTTGTAGTATTGATGTTGTCTTCTGATGATATGTAAACTACCTTTTAATGTATGTATTACTAAAATGTATATTTCCTTTTCTTTTGTTTGACGTCCATTTCATTTTGTGTTTGTAATGTAAATATTATATATCATAATTTGAAATAAAGAAATTTAAGTAAGTAAGTA